>JAQBSW010001016.1:0-154734 GCA_029291075.1 Eudiplozoon nipponicum | reverse complement strand
TCAGGTGTTTATATCAAGACAGCAACCTTGATTATAATAATATCAGTTCATTTGCTGCTTCGCTAACACTTAATTTCCTCGAACCTGTTTCACGAATAAGCTAGAAAAAACACCAGGTGTTACCTAATGCAAAAGTTTTTTCCATCTCTTCAGCCTTTCTGATCCAAAATGATTCAAGATAGTGTTTAAGACCATTCTTAAGTAACAGTCAAAGCTCTACAAGTATTATTATAAGCCGAGCTAGCAGGAATTTGATGCTGATATTTGTAAATATCCAAACTTTTTAGAGACCCAATCACTTATTCTTGTTCACAGTTAACTAGAAATTTCGTCGTCGAGACTAGATATCATCGATTTTAGATACTCTCCATATTTTTATGGAAATGACCTCTGCTCGATTGTGCTTATATCTATTCGTGGTATATACTAAATTAATTTACGGGAAAAGAGGAGTGCAAATCTTAAACACACAAGTGCATTCTACGATCGACATGTGTTCTAAAACAATCAACGTTGCCGGATGTATCCCAAGAATATATAACTAATTATTACATGATCTATTTGAATCCAGTTACTTTGCACCTTGAAGTCGCCATGTGGCGTAACGCATATTGTGTTTACCGTGTATCCGACACCTATTTGTAATACTGTCATTTAATTCATGTTCAACATATTTAAGACTTTATCTGAATATTTTGCTTTACTTAGTAAACAACTTAAATCGGGGTAGAAAGCGTCCTTGCTAACGTCTGCGCTGCAATCGATGGGAACATATGCAGGCAAACCGAAAATGCAGCGCTGATTAAGGATTATGACGGTAATTTTGGTAAACGCCTCTACGCGTTCGGTAAAAAGTAAGCGATTACAAGAATCCACCCAGTCAAACAAGCTTTAGCTTGTCAGCAAAGGACAATAGCGATTTACGATTATCTGATTTCAGACAATTCAATGGTACCAGATTTTTAAGTTAATAGTAAATAGATAAGGTTAGCATACCTCGTTTATAAATACTCGAAGGATCTTGCAATCTAGTTTTCGAAACGCAGCAACAATCACATTCTAATTTAACCAACGCATTTGCTAGTGTTCTTTATTGCCAAATTTGCTATTCTGTTCACACATTAAATGTGCAGGCGTCAGAAACTAGCGATGATCAAACCGAAACGCAAAAGCAGATAAGCGGACTCACCTCCAGTAATATCGCACATATTGTACACGACTGGAAATGTCGGCTGCACAATTTCGATGTGCTAATGGACGCTATTTTTGCAGCTTTAGTCACATATACATGAGAAATGCAATTAAAATATCATTGATTGCGCAGATGGCGGTAATAATTCTCTAAATCATGTTTGCGACAATGATATAAACACCAATTTCATTTTATTTCACCAGTCGCGCAACATAGAAAAACTACTGTCTGTCACACGTAATGATGCGTTTGGACCTTCCATGATTATAATCAGAGCACATTTCCAGTCCAATATAGTAAATGTAAGATTACTAGAGACGAAAGCGGGATATCTAATTTTGTATTCAATTTATATGAATTCCTGTTTCATTCTCGCTAGTCAGTTTGCCGTTGTGCTATGATGATGATCATGGAGAGTGGAAACGCATCAGTACGTGTGCGTGACGATAATTTTGTTATGTTTTGCAACTGGTTAAAAAACAATGAGATTGGTATTTATATCAAGCTCGAAAACGTTATTTAATGAAATGTTTGAATTAAATTATCGAAAAATGAGCTGACTTCGATACAACTATTAACCAACTATTCAATCAGATGTCGTATTTACAAGTGAATAATGGTGAAAGTTGATTAAATTTTCAAGTAAAGCTTGTCATCCTTTGCCACGTATATCAAATTTAGTCACAGTTAACGAAATATTTTTCGATTAAAGCGCACATGGCATCTTTATGAGAATCGGTTCAAGACCGTGATCGTGTTTTTTTAACCAGACAAAAAATCTGGCATGGTCGTCATGGGTCGTGATGATTGCTTTTAAGGTGAATGGCCTGACATCTGGTCTGAAATTGAAAATTGACACTAAATGTGGTACAACGGAAAGAAGCTGAGAAGGCAATTTAGACAGATTGCCACATCACACCTACCGAAAACAAACAACTGAGGCCAGTTAGAATACATATATCTAGGCTGTATGATTTAACCAAAACGTAAAATTATAGTATGCAATTAAGATCGATTATGACAATGGCAACTACACCAATGCATGAAATGGCAGAATGGTTGGTCAACCTATTGAAGCCAGCGAGAAATCACTTAGCTGAGTACAGGTTGAAAGCTTCTTATAAATTTGATAAATATATAGATAAATTAACCGTTAAAAAATTGTATATTTCCCTTAAAAGAAGTTATAGAATTAGTGAGTCAGTATGTTCAGTAGAATGGAAAATAGGCTTTGTTAAAACATTGAGTATCAGTTTATTGTATATTTTTTTACATGACGATTTGAAGATGGGATTGGATAGTGTGCGTAAATCTTAACATTACCAGTTATCTGCCACATTGAATAGATAAGTATAGCTCTAATGATATAATAAAACTCGTGAATGGCTGTACATTTGATAAGTAACTTATGTATATTCACCTTTAGTACAAAGATGAAGAAACAATGAGACACAAAAAAGAAAGATTGCATTCCGCTTTAGCCTTCACACATTTTTCATCTGACTTAGTTTTGATTACTTCCAATACCAAAATTCCTTTTCCTATTTTGAAAGAAAAAATGCAACAGCAATCTTCATCTTAATGTGTATACTATTGAAATTGTACTTATGATCTAATATTTTTAGATAGATGCAGTAAAAGACTGGCTTCAAGTTATAGAAGCACACACTAACTAGTTATAGATAAAATAATATTGGTGTTGCACGTATGTCTATACCTGTCTTATGAAAAATGTGACATCCCAAACAAATTATTTTCAAGTTTTATCATGGCTGTGCGCATGCTTTCCTATATAGAGGCTATTGCATGAAATAGACATTGTGTACGATTGTGCAAGCAAAGTTATTTTGTCCATAAACTGGCGTTGTCACTGGGTTTCCAAACCCCATGTAAAACTATGTTTAGTTATGTTTATTTTATTTTAAGTTGCGGGAATAAGATGCATTGTCTGTGTACTATTCAGGTGGACCATTTTTGATATTTAAACAAACTTTATTGTTGTGGAACGAAGGCACCACTGTAAAATAATAAACGATTTTTTTTAAATACAAAATCAACTACAACATACTTGTGCAACTGCTGAAAATAAAGACAAAGCTCAAAATCAAACCATTTATCACTCACATAATCAAATGTAGAACCATGAAATTATTAAAATTGCTGAAAATTTACGAAATAAATTGACTTATTTATCCATAAAAAATATACTCTCGATTGAATTATGATCCGTTTCCTAAAAGTATACAATATTTGTCTTGATAATAAACAAATGATTTATATTTCGCCGAACCATCGTAACAGAAGAATCAATATATTAATATAAGCGCATTATGCCAGCAACAGTTTAAGATAACTTGACCGGCAAGTTGCAGATTAAGCATTAATACAATCGACATTATTCTTAATAAGTACAACACGAAAAACGGGTAGGATAGATACGAAAAACCAGCCTGTCGTAGAAGGACAGAATAAAACAACAAAGCAGCCATTAGCGAAACCAGAAAATGTGTACATAACGAGTGCACAAAAAAGGCGAATCTTTTTAAAAGGGCAATTGCCCAAAGGAAAAAGCGATCAATCACTATATTGAAATCAGAACAAAATTCAACAGTAAAATTTGTTTTAAATATCATCCAAATTTATGGCTGATACCAACATATATCAATGTTCTACTAGTACTTAGCCAAACACTAACTTAAATTGTAAAAAAAATAATTTTAGGTTTAAAAGTTAACAAGAAAATAAACACAGTAATGAAGTTTTCTTCTTAAAATGCAAACTACACAAAATAGCATGAAGGTAAAATTTTGGCAACACAACAACATCATCATCATCATGCACAGCCATATAAAAGCCAAAAGTGACTAATATTTCACTGCCATATAACCATAAGAAATGAACATCGTAATTCGTACTGTTCATGATTATATGTGGACTGTAAAAGAACACTAGGCCACCCATTTCTAGTGACTATACTACACAAATAAACAAATGTTCATAAACACAAATATAGTAAGTATAATCTGTGTATCATTGCAGTTACATTTCCAGTCAAGTACAATGTATGCGAGACTACTAGAGGTGAGAGCCACATATCTAATGTTGCTTTCCATATATATGCTTTGCCGTTTGATCCTCGCTAGGCAGTTTGCCGTCGTACTCTGATGATGATCATGGAAGGTAGAAACGCGTCAGTGCGTGCGACTGGCGGTTGTTTTTCTATGTTTTTCGATGCCAAGCCGATTTCTGTTTACATCAAGGTCGCATAATTGATTTAAAGAAATATTGCCACCATTCATACAATCAATTACTGTTTAAGCCATCATGTTAACGATATATCTCATATCCTACGTCATCTTTCCAACTTTACCATGTATGCCATAGGTAGTAACCATAATTGTTGATAGCAACATTTTACTTCTGTGACAAAAAAGTCAAGCACTCAAACGCAGGACATAGGTAATGCATGTACCTAAAAATTTTGTATTTTGGTCTATTAGAGAACGGAACAACGTGATAAAGTGACCTACGCTGCTCATAATATTGTCAGATCCTGAGATGGCTAGTCACTCTTTACTGACTTTCTAGCCATACTTTAATGTTGCATCAATAACCTTATGAGCAGGATCTGTCCTTCTCAAGCAATGCCTTAACTAGATGCAAGATTTACCACAGAAAAAATCGGTAATTTAAATTTTCGCAAGATATATATATATAACAAGACCATAAATAGAATAGAAATCTTATTATGGATTGAAAATATCAATTATAACAGAAAAATTAAACATGCCAAGTAAGCGCTAAAGAGATCCGCCTTACGTTTGTGGATCACCAGAGCCAGTATGACCACGCTTTAATCCAGATACTGAAGTGGAGGCTGATGGTACTAAGTTTGTGATTGAAGAAGGATTTGTCGATGACAATGGAGGCATTTTTGTAACAACTCCTACACCAGGCAGAATAGGCGGTGGAGGCACCGCTGACATCTGCGGAGTTTGTTGATCAGGCATTGGTCCAGAAAAGCTAGATGCACCGGCCATGCCCAATGAAGAACTCGAGTGGGGTGAAACTGACTTTCGCGAGCCACTGTAATAAAAATCACAAAAATGGCCATGTGTAGAGCATATATATGCCCATTTTAAAAATTCACCAGCTCATTATACAAATAAAGAAGTAAAACAAGATATTGACAGTGAAACTTACTTCTAAATCTAAGTGGATTGTCAACTTGTTATTATATAAGAACTACATTAAACAAATAATTAACTCTAATCGTAGAAAAGCGAAAGAATTATTTCTTGCGTTTAAAAAAAATTGTGGTATTTTTTTGTGAAAAGTACTATGAATCTAATAAGACTTAATTGTCAAACTGACCCAGAGGCAAAATTTCCCATGTTTCCAGAGCGATTGGTTAATAGTACACAGGGTGAGCAGCAGAGGCACCTGTCAGTTAAATGAACGCTTCTTTAAAAATGTTAGATTAGCCAATTGCCGGCCCAAGAACTACAATGAGCACGTGGATCTATTCCGGCAAACTAACCGATCATGTTAAGTAATTAATTGGGAAATGGCACGGTAGGCATACGTAAAGTATTACTTAGCGCAATGCTGCAACTTTATATGCTTGGCTAATAAAGAGCAATTTCTGACCCATCCTAAAGCGCGAGCGTCTAAGCTGCTATTTTTTTTATATGACTTATATAGGCGATTCTTTCAATAGTGATCTAATGTTTGCAAGTGTCTAAGGTTTTAGCTATAAAATGTCCATCACTATTTTCAATACTAAAAAAGTGCGTATTTATGCACTATATATACGACCTTTAATTAAATGTTGGATACTCTAGCTTAAAAAAGGCTACTCTAGCTATTGCTACAGTTATTCAGATTGTTCGCCTACTTAAGCATAGCTGTCGAGAAGGAATGATTGATAGGTAATCCTTTAGTAGCATATCAAATTTGGAGGGCGCAAATTTCATACCACAAGACGGATTGACGAACGATCACCTATCTTAAGTAATCTTATTTGTCGAAAAATAACGCAGTGTCACTTTCATGGTAAAAGTTAAGTAATCTAAAGCTTGGGCGAACTTCAACGCCAGTACACTGAAAGTATTGAATAGCATAGTTCATAAAATAGACATAATAGAATTTGAACACAACTAGAGAAAGCGAGGAGCTTTGTCGGACGCTACTAATGTAAAACATTACTACTATTAATTTACGATTCTAATGCGTCCAGAGAAATTTTTGAAAAAAGGGCGGTGTTATATTTTAAGATTCAGAATAGAATATCTGGCAGTGAATTGCAATCCACATAATACATTACTACATGATTGTATGGTTATGTACAAATATGCTTAATGCACACATACATTCATAAATACTTACATACATGACTGCATACATACATACATAAAACATTATATATATATATATATATATATATATATATATATATATATATATATACAAAAACCAACATAAATATATAAACAAATAAGCATACGTACATTGATACACACATACATACATATATGCATACACACAATAACATGCGTACAAATATGCATATATGCGCACACATTCATAAATACATATATAGATGAATGCATACATATATACACAAATACATAACAATAAGCATGAATTTTAAACTGAAAATAGTTCGCCGTACAAATGTCCCTAAAAATGACCGTACTACATACATACAGGCATACATACATTCATACATACAAACACACATACACACATACACACATACATACATACATACATACACACATACATACATACATACACACATACTGTCGTAAAGACCATCCCCTCCTCAACATGGTACGACGGTGTCAACCATGTTTCGATGATCGATCGTACATGGGCTAACGGGGCTATGGCGGTGGTGTCACCAGGGCGTGGTGGATTTCCGACCGACAATCGGATCTCCTATAAAATACCACATGAGCCCGACGACGGCACCATGACTCGGCGTGTGTTCCCCGCCACAAAAGGGGACAACAGCCACAGGTTTACATGGACTCCTGGACAGTACCCCGTACTTCCGAATGGCGAATGAGCTCTCAACAGCCACCAGCAACCATACTATTTACTGCTGCCTTGCAGACTGCGCTTGGATGTGCAAAGGCTAGAGGTGCGTCCTCGATCAAAAAGCCGAGTGGTGAGGGGACACCACTTGTACGAAATTCCCAAGAAACTCCATGAAAATGTCACAATCTATGAATACCGTTCATGCTACGGCGTCCCCGGCAAGCGACGCGCCCTGTGCTCCCCCAGAGGTCAGGGTGTCAAATGAAAAGCTATCTGGTTTTATCAGCGCGAAAACACCTATTTATTTCGGGTGTTGGAATGTTCGAACATTGCTTGATGTCGGCAGCCAAGCAATCACGGCCAAATCTTTATATGACTACCAGATTGAAGTTGCATGCCTGTCTGAAGTCCGACTGCCCGGCACGGGATCAACGAAGATAAAAGTACCGTCGGCAGAATCAACATACTTGATGCATCACAGCGGACCAGTTGACGGGTCCGGACAACACGGTGTAGCCATTTTACTTGGTCCTACAGCGCAGAGAGCCATGCTGGCTTGGAATCCCGTATCACCGAGGATCGCAACGGTCCGACTGAGAGGGAAACCTTTTAACATCACAGTCGTAGCCGTCTACGCACCAACCCTCGCAGCTGATTCAGATGTGAAAGATGAGTTCTACGACCAATTGCAAGAGACCATCAACGGAATTTCCAGAGGCGACTTACTGTTTGTTGCTGGTGACTGGAACGCACGAACAGGACCTTCTGACTCATCCACCAGACACATACTGGGAAAGTTTTGTCTAGGTGAGCGCTGCGAGAACGGAGCACGACTTATCAGCTTTGCAGAAGTCAACCATATGTGTGTTACCAATACGCGTTTCCAACACCCTCGGAAGCATTTGCTCACCTGGTATTCAAACGATGGTCACGCAGCCAATCAGATCGACTACATTCTGGTACGGTCGTGTTGGATGTCTTCTGTCGAAGATTGCAGGTCATACCGAGGAGCTGAAACTGGCAACCAAGGAGGGTCCGACCACACTCTAGTACGTGCCAAATTGAGGCTTCATCTCAAGTCCCGACGGCGCCGTCAACCTACGAAACGCCTGAATGTTGCTGCCCTAACGGACCCATCCCGTTGTACAGCGCTATCTGCCTCAATCACTGCAAAGTTGACTGCCGCTGACGGTGGAACTCATGCCGTAGATAAAACCAATGTGGAGCATCAATGGAATAACTTGAAACTCTCTACTCAGCAAGCTGCGCTTGAAACGCTCGGAACCATCAAAAGTCACCATAAAGACTGGATCTCTGAACGCACGATGCGAGCGTCACAAAAAGCAAGAGATGCCCGGATGAATAACGCGCCTAATTATCGCCACCTGAGACGTGAAACCACGAGGTCTACTCGGGCTGACCGTAAGCAGTACTGGGATGAAATGGCTTCCGCCATGGAATCGGCTGCAAACGTCGGTGATTTCGGGGGTCTCTTCCGTCTTATACGTAAAGCATCCAGTAAGCGCAATGAAGAGACAATTCTACGCAGCGCAACAGGAGACTTGATTTCTGATGTCAATGGCAAAATCGCAAGATGGGTTGAACATTTTTCGCAGTTATTGAACCGACCATACAGTGGCCACTCCCCACCGCAACCACCTGCAACATCTACACCCAGCTACGATGTGGACTGCTCTTCCCCAACTGAGGCTGAGATCGCTACGACCATACAGCGCATGAAGAGCAATAAATCCCCCGGTGAAGATGGAATTCCTGCAGAGATCTACAAGGCCTGTATAGGCGCACTACTGCCATCAATCCATCGACTGTTCTCTTCTATCTGGGAACAAGAAGCATGCCCGTCAGACTTCGGAATGTCAATCCTGCTACCGTTTCCCAAAAAGGGTGATAGATCAAGGTGCGAAAACTACCGTGGTATCAGTCTTCTCAACACCGCATCCAAGCTGTTGGCGTCGATTTTATTGAACCGCTTTTGTAATGAGCGGCATGTCCGTACCCGTCCCAATCAGGGTGGATTCCGCCCAGGCAAAGGCTGTGTTGATCAGATCTTTACATTACGGCGAGTTTTTGAACATCGCAACGAATTTCAACAACCAACTGTCGCTTGCTTTATTGACTTCCGAGCTGCTTTTGACTCTGTTGATCGCGACTCCCTATGGAACATCATGCTGCTCGACGGAATGCCCATAAAACTCGTCAATCTGATCAAGGCCTACTATGCAGCCACCAAAGCCAGAGTCCGTGTTTACGGAGAAGAATCGGATGAATTCAGTCTACACACAGGGGTTCGACAAGGATGTCCCCTGTCACCCATATTGTTCAATTATGCGGTTGAGTGGATTCTGAGCAACGCGCTAATTGGGTTCCGAGGCGTTCAAGTATCAAATAACCTATGGCTGACGGATGTTGATTACGCAGACGATGTTTTTCTCCTTGCTGACAGCTTTGGGAGCATGCAAACCGTTTTGGATCAAGTGGCCCAGTTTTCATCAGCCGTTGGTCCGGAAATCAATGCCGACAAAACGAAAGCCTTCGCCATCGGTGTATCTTCATCTGATGAGCAGCTCACGGTGTACGACAGCCCAATCGAAACAGTCGACGATTTTACGTACTTTGGCTCAAAAATACTTCCAACTGGTCAAGCAAAGAATGAAGTCCGAACACGCATCGACCGTGCCAGACTTGCTTTCTTACAATTGAAAAACTCACTTTGGAGAAGAAGTGAAATCAGCCTCAAAACGAAAATCCGAGTCTACCAGGTTACTGTTTGCCCTGTGTTTCTGTATGGCTGTGAGACTTGGCCATTACGTTCTGAGGACTCCAAAAAGCTTGAAGTATTCGACCATTGGTGCCTTAGGTACATCACAAAGACAAAATGGATGGACCGAGTGTCGAACGCATCTGTTCGTCACCAATGCGGTGACATCATGCAACTATCTGTCTGGATCCAACATCGTCGACTTCAATGGTTCGGGCACGTACTACGCAAACCCGAAGACGAAATGGTACGGCAGGTGATGAACCCAGGTCAATGTGCAAACTGGCGCCGCCGCCGAGGTGGACAACTGAAGACATGGCTTGCAACAATCAAATCGGACATGGAACTCCTAGGTTTACGCAATGTTTATGGTCCGCGTCACTTGGAGCGTCATTGGCCCTCTTTATGTTCCGAAATGGCTGCCAACCGCCCGGCATGGAGAGGTTTAATCCGGGATATCAATGGAGCCGGCTTATCCTCTAAAAGGAGCCAGCCGCAGTAAAGTAAAGTAAGTATTCATGCATACTTACATATATACGTACATACACATTACGTACATACATACATACAAACACATATACATTACATTACATATATGCATACATACATACGTGTATGCATACAAATATATATAAATACATACATTCATACATACATACATACATACATACTAACATACATACATATATACATACGTGCATACATACATACATACATACATACATACATACATACATACATACATACATTCATACATGCATACAAATATACATACGTAAATGAATGCATACATAGACATAAATACATTCATCGGGTTGCCAAATCATTCTGTAACGGCTCAAGAACAATTCGCCGAAATATTGCGTAAATGAAATTCAAATTCAATTTACGCGGCAACAAATAAAATAAGCGAAATTTTCCGTTAACCAACGGCGTGCGAACTTTCGATTTCGAAAGTATTTAAGCACGGTGAATTTACCATGCCAGTCAGTAATCGTGTTTTCCTTCCGCTGTGCGCTACGTGTACGTGCTGTCTGCTGCCATACAGGCTTCTCACCTACGCTGATTTTTGGACTTGCATCACACACATTGGCAATTTCAGTCACGCCAATCTTTTGGCTGCACAACTAGTGAGACGGAGCACCATCTACTATTTGGACCTTCACGAGTGCCAGTTACTGCAGATCTTCGATGAGATTACTCAGCTACTCACTCGCCACTGATGTCAACGCCACAACAGAAGGAACAAAAACCCAGTCAACCAGAGCTGGTCTCAAGTGTCTAGTAGGATTTCTAGACACTGGTACACTAAATTACTTTCTCGGAATTTGCCGGAGAACGCAATACCGGCCTTAATAAGGGCCCTCCAACAGTACACAATTTCAGCCATCCTGGCTCCTAACTCACTTTGTAACGTCGTACGGCATTTACTTGAAGTTGGGGCGTTTTAAAATTCATTTAACCTAAGTTAGGTTTTTGATGTGCTAAAATTAAAACAACTTTGACAAAAAACATCTCTTGCACGTACGTTGGATAAATAAGAAATCGACGTATGTAGCGTATCTGAAATCAGAATACAGAATCCTACGTGTATTACAAATCTAGTTGCACCATTCATATCTACGCGTTATTGGCTTCAAACAAAGGGCACCAGTGAATTTTCTCAAGCCGGTAAATGGGGTTTTGGTATTGTCCTTAGCAAGGAGCTGAATCTTGTTTAATTGAATGGATCCACTTAAATAGTCGACTTTGCGTAGCATTTTTAAGTATATCTACTAAAATCAATGCAAAAAACCGTAATCAACGTTGCCATTTCGTTGTATATGCATATGTTCCGACCAATTGCAGCACATACGAAAGCAAGAGCGCATTTTACTCCGAACTAAGCTCCTTACTAAGTAGAGCACGAAGTTCAGATATAGTCATCGTTTTGGGTGACATGAATGCTCAAGTTGAGTGCTTAAGTAACGCAGAATTTAATTCAGGTGGATGGTACACTTCAGACGTAGAGTAAGACGTTGCACCATATAGCGTGCTGCAGCCCCCGGCAACACTGAACTTAAATAGTTCGTATAGAAATTAGTTATAGGTGCCGTGGTTGCACTCAGGTTTGTCGCTTTTTATAACGCTTATGTCGACTCTGGCCATGCACTTGTTCTTTGTAAGCAAACTCGAACAACCATCCTTCCGATAAAAATATTAAGATATTCTAAAGTCAAAGCAGAACGGTATTGATGGCGGAAATTATAATTCACTTTGGAGGAAGATAAACTTCACAATGGACAATGTAGGTTCTACTGTATGTGGCATTGTAGGCCACCTTTGAAATAATCATTAGGTCTCTCTAAAATCTATGGAGATACTCGAAACAAGGCGCCAAATTCCAGCTGGCTCGGCTCATAATAATACTCGTCGCAGTATGTGACGCCAAATTAAGAGCACTTTAAAAAATCTATCTCGAATCCTTTTGGGCCAGAAAGGCTGAAGAAATTGAAGAAGCGCTCGCGTCAGGCAATAGCTTCTGTTTGTTCCAACTTATTCGCCCAATATGTCCGAGAAAATTAAAAGTTAGCAAAACTATAAATGATATTAAAAACCATTTAATAACCGATAAAATTAGTCGTTATAATAGGTGGGCTAAACACTTCAAAGATCAATTTTCTTGGGTAGCCGCGTCAGTTCCAATCCCAGAATGCATGCCTGTATTAACTGTGTGGAATGTTTAGCTCGAAGAACAATCAGAATAAACGTCTTAGTCACAGGCCTTGATGATTTGCTACCGGGTTATTTAAAGATATTGGTGATATAATCTCGGAGACCGTACTACTTGATTGGAATAAGTTGACCATCATTCCTACCTTCAAGTAAGGCAATCGTAATTCGTGCGATAACCATCGTAGTATAAGCATGACACCAGTCGTGTATAGGTTTAATGTTTTTTATTATCCTACGTCGACTTAGCGCTTCACATGAATCACACACTAAAGAACAGGTCGGATTTCGCTCAGGACAAGGCGAAATTTATATCATCATTCCACTACCACCGTCTTTCTAGACTTCAAGGGTGCATTTGACTAGGTTGGTCGCAATATTTAATTCCATATTCTGTCAAAAAGTTGTGTGACCATAAAATTTGTTAGTATTATACGCACTACCTACACAAATATTTCTGGTCTACAACGAATAAACTTACAACTTTATAATCATCAGTGGTTTTCATCAATACTTTCCAATTTAATCCATATTGTTTAACTTCTTAATCGATATTGATATTCCTGATGTTGCCTTGCCCTAAAGCTGACTTAGCCACAATGGTGTTGTGTAGAGGCTTAATTTTCCACATTCCTTTGTGGTACGTTGATAAATATACGCATAGTAACCAGGTTCTCCCTTTCTCTGTCGTATATCTCACTAATAATTTGTGTGTCTAAATAATTATTACATTTTTTTTGTATGTTTATGTCAGTAAAAAAATAGTCACATTAGGCTTTTATATGGCTGTGCATGATTCTGACATGCATACGTACATACATACAAACACATAAATACATAATACACACATTCATACATACCTACATGCATAAATATACATATCTACATACACACATTCGAAAATAAATAAATGAATGAATAAACATATAATGCATTCATCTAGCTTTAACCGAAATCTATATAAGCCATATGCTTGAATGCGGTATTTAAAAAAAGTATTTTTTAAATTGTTTTGTCGGAGTGCCAGCTTTATATATTCCAATGCCGCGTTTTGCGTACGCGGGTAGTAGCTTTGCACGGACAGTTTCACAAAGATCCGATTGATCACAATTTCCAATTTTGTTTTGTCTTTAATCGGGTTGAGTTTTTATTCGTCCCAATGGAAATGCGGTTCTATCACATCTTGGTTTACTGGCGACGTTTCGGTGGCTACTTTCCTGCACCATCCTTAGGCAACTATACACAGCACAATATTCACAATAGCAGATTTAAGCAAATGTGGTAACCTCGTTCCAAAACCATTCTATTTATATATTTTTTTACTCAACACTAGTTTTAATCATAGAATTTGTCTCAGTAACTAAACTCAATATATAACTATTTGTAATTAGCAGACCAAACCACCCGGTATACATAATCTCATCTCGTATGCAGAATATTGTAGGGGGAGAGACAGTATCGAACCTTTTCTTATTTGTTATAACTGTATTGCTACTATGTCACGGTAATCAAAATTCAAAACTGATAAAAGCAAAACCTTGACTGTCATATACTGTATTTTATTTAAAGCCGGGAACTCTAATGTATACAATGGTGTATGAGGTATTGAGCACATAGTAACAAATTAGTTCAAATATGGAGCAGCAAGTTACTTAGATGGAAGGAGAGTGAATGTCATAGCGACGCTTAGGTGAAAGATTAAAGAGAGAAAGGTAGAGATAGTATGGACAACTAACGGTTTTCAAAACTAATCGTAAGCACAATGCGAATTTAATCAACTGTTAGAAATAATTGCATAAGAATATATGCTCATATGACTAAAATAATTCATTATACCTATATGCATATATATCTAAATATAATAACATATACCTTTATATATATATATATATATATATATATATATATATATGAAGGACCATTGGTAGTTGTTAACCATGAATATCTTATATTCTTGTATTTATTACGTTAGTCATACCTTATATCAATATATAAAATACATATCAATATGTATAAAAACATATATATAAATAAGCAATATATATATATATATATATATATATATATATATATTGCTTATATTTATATATATGTTTTATACATATTATTCTTATATTGATATTAACATGTAAACATATTCATGGTCTTCTTCCTAGTAATCCTTCTTTCATATATATATATATATATGATTAGAATGTGGACTCACTGCTGCTTATATTAATATATGTTTTTATACATATTGTGTATTTCATATATTAATATAAAGGTGTAGATAACCTAATAAACGATAGATAGCACTCTTAGGTCGGTAAAATCTTAATTTTTATCGTTTTCAGTTGCTCTGCTTATTGGCTTCGATTGATGGATTCTCACTTTTCCCTTCATTCTTGAGCCTTTTATCAGCTGATTGACTGAAAATGACGTTGGATCAAGATTTTCCATTGTTCTTTGCCCAATATTTCGAGACTTCATTTCCAGTCTCATCTTCAGGGTATAAATGGCTATTTTATAAGATGTGGGTGTGTTTATATATGAATATAAATAAGTAGAAATAAAATTTATATATAAAAGATTGCTAATTATATATATATTCGTATATATCTGTATATATAGTGTATACACGTAGGTATATATATATATATATATATATATATATATATATATATATATATATATATATATATAGGATTAGGGATGTTGGTCTCACACTGTTGCTTATATTCATATATATGTTTTTATACATATTGACATGTATTTTATATATTGATATAAGGTGTGACTAACGTAATAAATAAATATATAATAAGAATAGAAATTATTCATATTTAATAATTATCAATGGTCCTTTTTCTCTTTCTCTCTCTATTTATATATATATATATATATATATATATATATATATATATATATATATATATAAAGTTGTTACGATATTATATTTAGATATATATGTATATAGGTATAATGAATTATTTTAGTCATATGAGCATATATTCTTATGCAATTATTTCTAAGAGTTGATTAACTTCGCATTGTGCTTACGATTAGTTTTGAAAACCGTTAGTTGTCCATACTATCTCTAACTTTCTCTGTTTAATCTTTCACGTAAGCGTCGCTATGACATTCACTCTCCTTCCATCTAAGTAACTTGCTGCTCCATATTTGAACTAATTTGTTACTATGTGCTCAATACCTCATACACCATTGTATACATTAGAGTTCCCGGCTTTAAATAAAATACAGTATATGACAGTCAAGGTTTTGCTTTTATTAGTTTTGAATTTTGATTACCGTGACATAGTAGCAATACAGTTATAACAAATAAGAAAAGGTTCGATACTGTCTCTCCCCCTACAATATTCTGCATACGAGATGAGATTATGTATACCGGGTGGTTTGGTCTGCTAATTACAAATAGTTATATATTGAGTTTAGTTACTGAGACAAATTCTATGATAAAAACTAGTGTTGAGTAAAAAAATATATAAATAGAATGGTTTTGGAACGAGGTTACCACATTTGCTTAAATCTGCTATTGTGAATATTGTGCTGTGTATAGTTGCCTGAGGATGGTGCTGGAAAGTAGGCACCGAAACGTCGCCAGTAAACCAAGATGTGATAGAACCGCATTTCCATTGGGACGAATAAAAACTCAGCCCGATTAAAGACAAAACAAAATTGGAAATTGTGATCAATCGGATCTTTGTGAAACTGTGCGTGCAAAGCTACTACCCGCGTACGCAAAACGCGGCATTGGAAAATTTAAAAAAAGTGTTTCCTTCAGTGATTTTTAGGTGTTTTACTCAATTTTTGTTAACGAAACCACTAATAACTGACTAGTGCAAAAAAGTAAGAAAATATTCCGCCCACTATGCATTACAGTGAGATGTAGAAATTAAGCAATTACGTTCGAGCTTACAAGCAGTAGTTCAAAGATTTGGATTTCCATTGAGGAGTCTAAATCGCAAAATAGATCAATAATAATAAACTATGTTTAAAATTTAATACTGTACCTAAATGCTTTAGATTCAGACTACCATTTCAGCTAGATAGGGTAGGAAATATTTTGAAACAGGAACTTTCTGTACATTTAATGAAATCATCGGTAAAAAGTCAATAAAAAATAAAATATGAACTAATTAGAGAAAAACTAAAATAGGATCAATGTTGCTCTTGATATTACATTCAATGGAACTTAAATGATAAGAGGAATTCATTGATAAGGCTAGGAATAAAGTAATTCAAAAGGTTAGAAAGAGACATGATAAGAAACTAGTAAACCTGGGAATCTATAGACCTGCAAGTAATATTCCAAACGATTCTGTTGTGTCGAAACGGGTAATAAACTTATCATCTATGGATCTCATGGATAATGAAAAGAGAATACTTAACCTGGAACTGAACACGGCTGATCCTATACAATACATACCTAAGAATGAAATTATTACATAGACAGTTAAAATCGCGCAATTCCTCCCAGGAAAAGAAAAAATTAAATTTGAATTGGATGTTGCAGAATTGGTGTTGGAACATAGAGAAGATAAATTGAAGCTGAATTATGAATTGAAAATATTGAGATCAAATTTGTTATCTAATAAGGTAATATGCCTTAAAGCAGATAAAGGTGGAGCAACAGTGCTAATGAACCAGAGGGATTATGATGATGAGATGTATGAAAAATTAAATAATAAAGAAGTCTACCATAAAATAAATAAGGACCCAACGGACAAATTACAAAGTGAGGTTAAAACTTTAATTAAATGATTGGATCTGATAATTAGATACAGCGCTTGGTAAATCATTAATACAAAGAGATTCACTCTCTCCCAGAGTGTATGGTCTAGTAAAAATTCATAAACACGATAATCCATTTAGGTCAATTGTCAATGTCCAGAATTCTCCAACTTATAAAATGTCCAAATTTCTGTGCCATAGAATAAGAAAATACACCTATTTTCTAGATTATACATTAAAGAATACTTATCACTTTACTGATATTATTAGTAAATATAAATTATTAGAGAATGATAAACTGGCAAGCCTGGATGTGGTATCTATGTATACGAACATTCAGGTACAGGTTGCATTAGAGTGTGTCCAACGTTGTCTAACGGAATACCCTGAAATACTAGAAGGGAGTAAAATGATGTTAAGTAATATTATGGAAATGTTTCAAATTTGTATGTCCTCTACATACTTTATATTTAGAAATGAATTCTACCTTCAAGTTAAAGGTGTTCCTATGGGACAACCATTATCGGTCCCAGTCGCTAATATTTATATGCATTATTTAGAAAAAAATCTCCTACTTAGATCTCCCCTCAAACCAAGCTTATATTTAAGATTCCTAGATGACATCTTCCTAATTTGGAATCACGGGGACAATGAGTTGGAGAATTTTCTGTATCTAGCCAATTAACTGGGAGAGGTAAAATTCACATTGAAAAAGAAAGCAAAGAAGAATTATCGTTTCTAGATGTAAAATTAAAACAAATTGGTCAGACATTAGAGAAAAATATTTACAGGAAGGGATACTTATTCTGGTATCCTTCTGAATTATTGCTCTAACCACCCGTTTGGGATGAAAATAGGCATTCTAAAATCTATGATAATAAGAAGTCTTAAAATAGTGGATTTAAAATATAGGGATAAAGAACTGATGAAATTGAAAGAAATATTCAGGATAAATGGTTATCCGGAAAAATTAACTGAGAAAATCATAAAGGAGACATTATTGCGATTTAATAGAAAAATAACCCAAGAGAAACGGGTAAGAGATTTAGATAATCAGAATGAAGATAAGCACAGAACTCTGGTTCTACCAGATTCCAAATTAAGTAGAAATATTAGGATATTAGCAACGAAATACAAAATAAGGACATTGTTAAGACAATCAATTAAAATAGGCAATAAGTTACCGAATCAGAAAGAAAAAATAGAACCGCTCAACACATCAGGGGTTTACGAGATACCTTGTAAAGATTGCAATCTAAGTTATATAGGTGAAACCATGCGTCCAATAAAGGTACATAGAGGTGAACATAAGATTGCATGCAAATACAGACATAGTCATAGATCAGATCTAGCCAGGCACTCAATGGAGACAGGTCATCAGATAAACTGGGACGGCTGTAAACGGATTCCACTATGTAACCGAAATAGATTAACCACATTGATTAGAGAATCAATTGAAATAAAATCAGGAATGAACGTCATGAATATGACATGTGTAGAAAAATCATTAGGCCCAATATTTAATGAAGCCTTCTCGAATGGAAAGAAACGTAGATTAGAGGAATCAGAGCTAACAATAAATCTAAATAAGAGACCGCGACTATGAAAAAAGAAAAAAAAACAGAACGAATTAGATGGAGTTAGAGAGAGGTAATTTGGCTAGAGTTATATATATATATATATATATATATATATATATATATATATATATATGATGAACATTTCGATTTATATAAGATGTGAGAGAAACTCACGTTGTTGCTTATATGTTTATCTAAGTATACTTAAAAGATATGTGTATCTATATTTATATACATATTACGCAGATACATATATATGAATGATTCTAATTATTCATATAAGATGTGGGGTGAACTCATATGGTTGCTTAAATGCTTATTTAGATATTCACAATATATATGTAGAAGAATATTTAGATTTTATATATAAGGTGGGAAAAGCTCACATGGTTGCTTATGTGAATTGAGATAGGCATTATCTATATATATATATATATATATATATATATATATATATATATATATATATATATATATATAGTTGGTGTAGACGTGTTTTTATATAAATGTTTTGATATTTATATATGCATATAAATTGTGAGTAAAATTAGTATATATACTATACACCCAAGGTGAATTGTAAGTCATTGAAGGTCAAAGAACCCATTTCATTGCTTATAGATATATATATATATATATATAGGGCTAGTTATATATTTATATAGATAGACATAATAATAGATATATAAATATTATCAAAAGCGTTTTGACTGACATAATTTATCCGTTGAGGGACTCACAGTGTTGCTTGTATGATATTCATATTATATATATATGGTGTATACACGTATATATGTATATATATATATATATGATGGATATATAGATATATATTAAAGATGTGGGAAGAACCCACATGGATGCGTACATGCTTATCTATATATACATAATATATAGCATGTGGAATTATATATAAATGGATGTTTTTATAAGAAGTGAGTATATATATATATAATTATAAATAAGTAAATAAATAAAATTTAAATAAAAATAAAATAAAAATAATGTATTATATAGGTATATACATGATTTCGACACAGATATTTTAATGGAGAAACTAATTTATATAGGATATGAGTATTAATGTGTATTTGGTTGAGAGCCGATTTCGTTAGTGTAGACTCCGTATTCGGTCTTGTCAAAACGATAATAATACTGTACATTCTTTCAACAGTTTTATTAACCTCTCTCTCGGACTATAACCGATTGCAAGCTGGATGGGATTAGGTAAACTGGGGGCATGTGAGGATTACTGCATTATTGAAATCAAAATTTTGTTGATCTTTCTATGCGTCCGGAACAGAAATTAATATGTAGACATCATGGATTGGCGTGTATGTCAATCCATTAGGTGTGCTTATAGTTATTCAATAAAAATGTCACTTTAGTAAAATACACATGTTTATAGGTGGTTGTGTGCGCGGAGGGGGACAAGGCTAAGTTTTTGTATACATTTGAGTATTAGAGACTAGGTATGAAGACCGGATATTAGGAAGACAATTAAAAATACATTTGGAATTAAAATAAATATAAATATATCTGTCTTGAATGAGGATACCACATTTGCCACAAGTTGTGTTTTATTCCTGTGCGTATTGTGTCAACCCTGAATATGAGACTGGAAATTCGGTCTCAAAAATTAGGTAAAAGAACAATGGAAAATCTTGTTCCAACGTCATTTTCAGACAATCAGCTAATTGAAGGCTTAAAAAGAAGGGACAAGTGAGAACCCATCAATTGAGGCCAAAAATTACATCACCTGAAAATGATGAAAATTCAAGATTTTACCGACCTAAGAGTGCTATCAATTGTCCCGCACAAGAAAAATGCGGTCAAATCCACAACAAGAAGGACAGCACTGCGCAACGAGATTCATCTTTTAATAATAACAATCGTTTGTTTAAATATATATAGCTCTAGGTCAAATGGGAATTCCATAAATAAAAAAGATGTCACATAAAAGTTAAATCAATAATCCAGATATCATGGATATCATGTATAATATACGTATAAGAAACGGATTTAGGATAAATATATTATGAATAAGCTAACCTTTTTGAGTGATAATGATGGTGATGATGGGCATTATATGAAGAATGATGCTGACCGTAATGAATACCGTCCTGTCCATTATGTGAATGATGATGTCCATGATGATGATGATGATGATGACCGGATCTTGGCTGAGACAACCCGGAAGAAGGAGAGTTGCCACCTACAGTTGAACCTCCTAGTGAAGAGACCGCCGTCGATGTCAATGAAGGTGGAGGTGGAAGGATTGAACCAAGATTTGTGCCGGACCCCGACGAAATAGCAGTGTATCCAAAAGTATTTGTACCGGAACTTCCGCCACTACTAACTGAAGCGACATTAGAAGAAATTGAACCCGAAAGACTGTGAAGTGCAGGAGGAGGTTGTATAAGTGACTGGCATGTCGGAACGCCAATTCCAGTACTGTTCATACCAACACGAGATAACGAAGCTGATGTCACACCAGGTAATGAAGATGGGCCCGTAGATGTAGATTTCGTCACAAGCCCACCACCGACAGAAGGTATCAAGGCTGATGCCTGCTTTCGTGAAAAAATATTAAATTCGATTTTATAAGAACTAATGCACATTAGGGCCTAAATAAATTTATGCCTTCGCATTTGACAAGCATAAATATACACAGGATGTAAAGTCGAAATTGAGACCAAGTAAAATCTGCTCCTTTGATATTATGAATCTGCAATTAAAATCACTATTCACTATAACGGATTCTATAGAGAATTTCCAGCTTTAAAGTATAGAAAAGGCAATTCATCCAGTAGACCGATTTCGTCCTTATTAGGAACTCATCACATATTGTCTAGAATTTGCCACGAACACGGCTCGAACCTAGAAACGTTTGCTTCGGTATCTGGTGCAAAACCACTGAGCCACCCTGCCGCACAATATAAGCAATTTTCAGTTATATACTACCTAAAGATTCTTGGTTGGCCTTTCCTCTAGGTGAAACCTATATGAGCATCAACAATCTGCCATTATAGAAAAGATACCAAGCTACATGGGGAATTTGTACTGAAATGAAGGACGAAACCTATCTACAATAAACAATACATAGATTATACTTACAAATATATGTATTTATAATAGGTCAGGTATTTTTATCAAGATCACAAACTTGATTAAAGTAATTTTTATCAGCGCCTGTGCAACCAATGTTCGTTTAATTATATAAATGTTAATTTCAATACCAATTCACCATGTAGCGCTGTGCCTTTTTTTATTAAAACCTCAGGTTTGAAAGGATGTTATACAGGCTCTATCTAAAGGAAAGGCTAACAAAAAACATTAGTTAGTATATAACTGAAAATTTGTTAGTTTGCGGCAAGGTGGCTCAATAGTTAGAGCACCAGATTCCGAAGCAGACGTGCCCAGGTTCGAGCCCTGTCCGTGGCAAATTCACGCCAGTATATGTTGAGTTCCCACGAAGAACGAAACTGGTCTACTACACGACTTGCCTTTTCTACATAATATAGTACTTAGTTTATACTGACAAATATTTATTCATAATGGGTCAACATTGATTAAAGTAATGATTATCACCGCCCGCACAACCAATGTTATCTTTATTACTTAAATTTGCTTTTTTTAAGCTACATTTTATGTGAACATAAAACCCCTCCCCTGAACTTATTTGAACATAAATAATAAACTTCGTTGTAATACATCCTATTGTTCTGCAGAAAAGTTGTTACGAATGATGGCTGGTGAAATTAATACATTAGCAGATGTATAATCAATATTTAATTCTGGTCACAACTGAACTAATTTGTTACTAGGTTCGCAACACCTAATATATACTTGCATATATATTAGTTCTTCGCAAAAATTAGTATTTAACTGTAATATATTGAATTGAATGATGTCATGCTTACCGCGAAATGTGATAACTGATATCGATGAAGGCCAGAGTGTATGGTTTAACTGAAGTAACAGGTGTTCGGAATTTGTTGTAATTCTCAATTTGGGTGAACTTTAGCATAAATTTATATCCATCAGGGTGGTATCATGTACTTACTCGGAAACAATAGTGTTAGTATCCGGTACTCATCGATTTCAAAAAAAGGTATCAGTTACTAACACAATAGCCGTAGTGTTAGTATCCTTTACAGACTCGGTATATATATTATATAGTGTGAGTTAGCATTGAAGTCGCATTGTCGTTGACTTTAGATTATGTTAGCTTCACTATTACATTCGTCTAGGAGATTGTACCGTCCTATTATCCCACATTCTTGACCAAAATATATAGTGGTTAAAGGGCGTAAAACCGGCTCCTACTGATGAGTCGCCAGTAAGCACGAAACGAATTTGAATGAGATTATGCTTTCCGTTCATGCTGCTTTTGGTTTATCCTTCTGGTCACAACTGAACTAATTTGTTAATAGGTTCGCAGCACCTAATACATAGTTGCATATATATTATTTCTCCGCAGCAAACAGTATTTAACTGCTAATATTTAATCTTGCCTAGCTTAAACAGCTACTGTAAACACCAGGGCGCATAAGGAAACATAAGGAAGCAAACTCTATCAACAATAGATGAGACAGTGAATAAAATGACTGAGAAAACTGAAACAAAATGCCAATTAGCATATAAGAAAAAAACCAAAATAATAATTTTTTTAAAAATCCTGAAAAGGATAAAATAATCATGAGGTAGGAGGTGATAGATTGCACGTCACATTGTCTCAAAGCTCATTTTATCATGATAGTGATGAGTAGAGATCTAGATTTCATAATTTCTGTGTGCTGTCTAGGTTAATATCCAAATATGAACTCATATATATATAATTATTGATGGATTCAAGAATACGGTCACGGAGTTAAGCGTTAATTATACTGTGTTTAAAACTATATTGGTTACGATGCACCGAAAGCAGAATTAAAATGTCTGTAAATATTTTGAATCTCCAATTCTAAACGTCGAAGTCTTATTCGCGAAAAATAAAGCGGAATGTAGTGCAAGGATTTGCAAACTTCCTTCAAGGACATGTGAGATACTCTTGTTTAGTTATAAATATGTAAATAATAAAATGCTACACCAGATTCTACGATTCATATATGCAATTTGTCTCTCATATTGCCTGACTTTTTAACACAGCTTTCACGATAGGTGAACCTATTAAAGCCTTCATCTTAACACTGAGCATATGATAAAGCACTGTCAATAAAATAATCTATTAGAAAGATAAACTAGTGCCATTAAATTAGCCAACTTCGATGGTATTACTGTGCGTTACTTAATTATATACCCAAATTCTTTAAGAATGAACAAAGTAGAGTTTAAAATTTATGTAAGTATACTATTTCTGGATAGAAACTCGAATGCGATCATCTGAATTACATGCATTTTTTAAGTCCAACAAGCGGTTAATTTATTGAAAAGTAGAAACTTTTATGCCTAACTCATAACAATTTCGAATAGTCTCTTTATCACTTACTACGAAAAATAGGTTAAAGAGTTTATTACGATGATTTAAGAGCTGAGTTTTAGAGACAAGAGGCGCCAATACCCTCATTGGCCGAATGGCCACTACTAATGTTTCACATCTAAGCTTACAATTCGAAGAGGTACTTGCGCTTCGACAGTGCGCCAAACTCAAACAAAAGCCATTGCTAACTGATCTGCGTTTTGCCTAACATAGGTTGAATTCCAGTTGTTCGGTTTCTTCAAAATATTTCATCATTCATTGGCGGGTATATTCTTCCGTTCACCCATTATCAAAAGTAATAAAAAACAAACTAATGAAGCAAGTTTGTTTTTTTAAACTTGTGAAGATGGATAAACAGAAGAGGACAGCCACCAATGGATGTCGAAATATTTTGAAGAAACAGAACAACTGGAATTCAGCCTATTTTAGTCAAAACGCAGATCAGATCATTTCGATTAATCCAGTTTCGCATTTTTTTCAATCTGTTAAAAGCCATTAGTGATTTGCATTCAATGAGTGCTGGCATCAGACTGCTTACGGCACTTAGTTTAAATTCATAACAGATGCTGCGCGTCGAAGATTGTTGTTAATTGTAGAGCTGGCGAACATGTACTTAAGTTGAATAATGAGAACACAGGCACAGACTTGCTTAAGCTTTTCCTTTATAGTGTCGATGAGTATATTTGGTAGGTTATCGGCTGCATAGACAGGTGGTCCAACAGAAGCGTAGAAATTCTGCACAATTGTATACGTTTCCAGTGCGCGGATATTCATCAACCGCATATAGATCATTTCAATCGGATTTTGATGGCTACAAGGCCGCGGTTAGGCCCAATAATTAAAGCAGTGAAACACGTAATAGGCTCTCGTGTCCAGTGCAGAAGAAAACCACTATTTGTTTAACAGAATATGACAGACTTTAAAAAGTTATCATGTCACCATTCCATCTGCATGGATTGCATTGCAACGCCTTATGATAAGATGCTGTTTGTGACGTTCATTAAGACCAGTCTAAGGCTTAGTACAAGAATAGAGGTTCTGTGGCGCATTTTGGCTTGAATTCTCCAGAATAAAAAGGTAGTGTCGTCATTAACCTTGTTCTATTCATCTCCCGAGGTTTTGCGTGTGAGCACAGCTTTTTACAATTCTACCATCGGAATGGAGAGGCCAATCAGGTACAAAATTAACTCTGACTGAAGTATCCATGTTAGCACCCTCTTTGCTTATTCGCCATTTCTGCATTTATTTTCTTAAATTAATTGCTGATCAAAGTAAAAGAGAACCATCTGCTCCGAATAAATCTTCATTTGAAAGACATCCACCATCAGTGAAGTACCCACGCCATATGCAGCCTTAGAATTTGACTTATATTGCTAAAAGCAATTTGACACGTTTGTCATAAGGTTTTAACATTTAAAGGAAGAGTCATTGCCTCTGCCTTACTCAGGTGGAACCTCAATAATTTAGTTCCACATTTGATATGCATTCATGCATTTAGTGATCTAGAAGAATAAATGGGACTAAGAGAATAATTGTTAAATGCTCTAGTCAGCAATTATGAGGTCCCATTAAATCAACATATGTTTATAGTTACGATAATGTATTGTTTCGCTGACTTCATGTTCTCGGGCCTGTTGTACAAACATGCTGAAATAAATTACTTATTGATTGTAAAATTGTTTATGGGGTGTGATTTCCGTTCATAGTGGCTTCCGTAACCAAAAGTCCAAATATTCGGAGACAAATTGAAGATAGTGGATACAAATACCATGTTGGGTACAACAGGAATGTTCTCTGACGCATAAAATATTTTTCTTCAATACAGAAATCAACGTTGTCTGTTTTCTTCTTCGAAATTTTCTTTCATATCCTAGGCATTAAAAATACAAAATGATTCATGATCGGCTTTCAGACTGCGCTTAATTTGGCGTCTATGAGTATTATCGGAAAAAAGAAGCAGACAAGTATAAGACACCTAGTTTAGAGAATCAAGAAAGATGAAATGACGAATTAAGCGAGAACCACAAATGTTGCGTAAGATGGAAACAACAATGTGCAAAACGTATCTAATCTTATCCCAAAGCACAGAAAAATTTTCACTATCAAGACTTGGCAACTTCAATTTGTGAAAAGTTTTCGAATTCTAGCAAATAAAATGCACGAGTTGAGCAGCATCTTAATGGTACTTAATTTTGATTCGTTTCCTAAAGTTAAAGCAAAAAAGTGTACGGACCGGGCCGCAATGTGTCCCAATAAAAACAACAGTACTAAAATAAACCACACTATTAATAACTAACTGTTAAATAAAATCATTTCATTCAAGTTGTTCGGGAGCTTTAATACACCATCTGAATCAACAACTGACGTTTAGCTACCCAAGAATAGTAAATGTACCACAATGCTATAGAAGGATTCTTCAAAATTGGTGTTGAATGCCGAGCTTAAAATCTTTCTGCGACACAATTGCATTTCTGTATGAATTGAGCGTCCAACTTGAACATTTTTGTCCATTTTAACAAACACTACATGACAATTTATCGCAATTATTTACAGAGATCTTATGCTGGAGCAGAAAGCATACTTTTTGTTGCTTGTTTTGCAATTTATATATAACTAACTATATTATTCTATTTATTCAACATGCAAGTATCGAAGTTCTCCCCGACAGTAGATTAGTCGATCTTGACTATGCTGAAGATATTGTATCATTATTCGAAAACCGAGATTCTGCCCAGACCTTCATAAATAGATCTGCTTCCGTTCCACCTTTCAGTGTGAAAATGGCACCCTCTACATATAAGGTGATTCCACATGATCATTTATTGCTTACCTTAAATCTGCGGCATCTAGATGAGGATCTTAATGTAATTGACAGTTTTACATACATATTCGTATATGGATCAATAATTCAGGCAATATGCGCGACAATTATCCCTAACTCCGCAGACAAAGTATTCATTTGTGCACACAAAACTCTTACTACGTTTTCCAATCTGTCAGAAGCCATTATTTAATCCAAAACAATTTCATTTGTCTTAAGCAATTAATTAAATTAGTTTGCTTGTATAATACGCGTCCCATTTACCAAAAAATCCATCATTGTGCTGACTGTTTCAACTTAATTCTTACACCTCGTCGAGGACTTTGTTTTGTATTCGAGTCAGATCGAGATAGAACACAGGGAGTGTTCTTGGCCTCAAAAGTGGTTATTGCTACATATGGAACCCGCTCGTCCGCCGGGATTGGGTCCACGCGCGAATCATATTTCTTGGATGGACACCCTGCGCCATGTAACATCGAATCGAGCTTCGTGGCAATCATGTATATTTCTAGAAGAGTCCTCACAAATTTCTCTTCATAATTAAATAGATTTGGATGTGAAGTTTGGTCGTGTTTATGATATGATATAGTTGAAAGAATAAGGAGGCAGAATCCCCGGTATCGCTGCAAAACAACTGCACAAGAAAAATTCAAGCTACCGTTTCCGATGCGATTAGCTAGGGCCCACCGATCACTAGATATAAAAGTTTATATTCATCAGAATCATTAATAAAACGAAATATGAGAGAAAAAGAAAGCGAGATATCTAAGAGAATAACTTAAGACAAATTCAGAAAATATATCTAAACAGTATGTCGTATAAAAAACTGTATTCCTGACGTCCATACCTGTTGATGCAAATGTGGACTTATACCAGCTACACTGACACCTGGTAAAACGGGTGGCTGACACATACCAAGAGAACCGACACTATTAATTCCACCAGAATGTGCGCTGACACCACTATGTATTGTTGTTAACTGAGGTGGTGGCACTACTCCAATGCCTGGTACCATATGAGCAGCCGCGGAAACTGGCATTGTCGTCGAAGAGGCAGCGTATCCCGATCCACCAAGTGTATGCGCGCTCGTTATAGTAGAGGGCGACATAGAAGATTTATTGTTTGATGCTTGTTGTCCGGCTACAGATACCAAACTGGATGGTTGTGTATCACTTACACCAAGTTGCACAGGTGGCTGAGACTGTTGATGAGTAGGACCTAGTATACAGAAAGACACATTCATAATTATGCCAGTTGACCATGAATGGCATTGTTAATTGTGAAATTTCTTAAAATTAACTAAAATATGAAGGAGCTCAAAGTACATTTTACATGTTTCCCGCGAAACGGCAGGCACTGACAGTAAAAAAAGATAGACACCACATGAACGCAACCAATATTTTTCATCTACCAAGACGAGACCGTTATCGACAAAAATTAACACCAAATTTACTTTAGGGCAAATGCAAAAACAATTAATTTAAACGATAAAAATTCTGACCGCCGAAATAGATTAAGACAGAACATGGAACAGAATACAGCCCCTTCAGTTATACCTAAATGTATGCCTTAATACATCTCGAATGTATACATAGATGCACAAATAGTTATGAAATATTGAAGCATATAACTTCGAAGAAGCTTACACATTTTAGATAAACACCAATCTCATTTTCTATAGAGTCGCATAAAATAGAAAAATTGCCGTCAGTAGCACTTACTGACACGTTCAAACTGGCCATATTCCTTATAAAAACGTGACGGAATATTTAAAAATTAATAATAAGAAATCACAATATGAATATACGTAATGGCATTTCATCAATGCAGCTCATACACACAGTATTCGCACGCATTTTAAATACGTAATTCAACGTCAACTAGCCATTCAATTACTTAGAAAACTATATATAACTAACATACAAATGAAACTGAATTAGTTTGTTTTTAAAGCTTGTGATGATGGGTGAACCTAAGAAGGTGGACGCCAAAGGGCATCTAAATGTCTTCATAACCCAAAACAAATGGAATTCAGCCAGTGTTAGTCAAAACGCAGATCAGGTAATTTTAAATACAAATGAAAAGTTTGTTTTGTTACATTCTAATCAACGCAATAGATTTCTCATAAATTACAGATTAATAATTTATTAATATAGGCAATTAAAACGCTATTGTACTCATATATATAAAAATAAAACTGGAAAGATTGACCAAAGCATGTACGTATATAAATAAATATGCGTGAAGTGTGCGACTTATTTGGCGCAGTAACTGAATTGCAAGAAGAACAAATATTCTCCGGTTCGAGCAATGAACGCGACAATTCTGACAGGTATTTGAAACCAGTCTAGTTGACAAATTTTATTTCTTATCTTAAAACATTTGTTATTTATACCTACAAAGTGTACAATGAATGCTCCATTGAATAATGCTGAAAAATAATTCCATGGAGTTTTTACTTAAATCAAATTACTAAATAATTACCTATAACATCGAAACAGACTTGTTTTATGAAAAATTCTACTAACAAGCATTTGGCTTTGCATTCTATTCTGTATAATCACAACAAAGAAAGTGGTTTAAAACGAAGCATGCATAAATACACCCAGTATGTGGCACAGTTTCCCAACAACAGCCTATAACGTATAATATATAATAGAAAAATAACGACATTTCTACTTGACGCATCCTAGGCTAAAAAAGCCAGCAGCATTTTTAGAGTATAATGCAAATTATGCAAAGTTACGGATGCAGAGGAATCTTCATTCGCCTTATCACATGATTTCCTTAAAATAAGTGGCGTAGCGCGGCAAACAACCGCATCCATCAGAAGATTTAACTGAATCATCACAATATATACTCAAAAGAGGATCAATTAGATACGTTTAAAAGCAGCAAGATACGTAATAACACTGCCGGTGCGACTGGTCAGAGCTCACCGGTCTTCATTCAAGAAGCATTTACAACAATCAATCTTCAATCGATAATTGTTCGAAAACGGAAATAAGACCATAGTTATAAAATCGATAAATATAAATGTAAACAATAACTCAACTGCATGGCAGCTGACAAGCAAAGTTATTTTAAATCGAGATTGTGGACACGAGATGAAGCTCACCTGAGACTACTCCTGAAGTGGTACTGCTAAACGATAAAGTGTGCTGATTTTGGTGCATACCACCAGATGCTCCACCACCAGGAGCAGAAGCGCCTATGCCCGAAATAGATGATGATAATGGCTGCGATGATGTAGCTAGAACAGTACCGCTCGACGATACTGGTCCAGAAACAACAGCTGTCTGAGCGCAAGTGTTAACTAAAGGTATGCCACGCAATGCTTCATGGCGTCTTCTACGGGCTCCATCTTCAACGAATATAAGAAAAATATTTGATTACAACCTGTAATCGATGGTATAAAACCAAACCAAGATTTACAATATAAACTGACAGAATGGCATAAAGCTTAGATTATTTTAAAACTGTTCTTTGTAAAGGCTCAAACACCGAAGCAATTATAAAAAATAAATAATTTAATAGCTTACCTAAAAAATGCAAATATGAAGGAATGTCGTTGTTGCGATACTGAATTAATTGAAATTACCTGATCTGCGTTTTGACTAACGCAGCTTTCATTGTTCCAGTAATTTTCTTTTTTCATAATATTTCGATCTACATTACCGTAGATCTTCATTAGATGCATTTCACGAAACAAATGAAGCAAGTTTCGTGAAATGCATCTGATAAAGATCTATTGTGTAGATCAATATAAAAAAGAAATACTAGACTACTAGTCAAAGCACAGACTCAAGCCAATTCAGTAGTCAACGACATTCCTTCACGAAACATTTAACATGGAATTATAGCAGTAATACCGTTAAATGGTATAATAAATATACGTTAATGAAACAACAAATCGTGAGGCAAGTGTCACTTGCTTCATTTGTTTCGTGAAATGCATCTGATGAAGATCTACGGTAATGTAGATCGAAATATTATGAAAAAAGAAAATTACTGGAACAATGAAAGCTGCGTTAGTCAAAACGCAGATCAGGTAAATGCAAATATGTATGCATAAAGATCATTTATTTAACACTATAGGCTCAAGTATAGCATGTGCCACATAAACAAAATAGCAGACCACTCGAAAAATAGTTAAGGCAGCAGTGAGTCAAATGTGCCGCAAAGCATACAATGACTGTCATTGTCAAAATCGATAATAGATACATAACGTGCTTTAAGATGTGAACCGTTGTAATTCTAATACTAGAAACGTTAGAGACAACGCAGCCGATACGCTCGGGTAGGTCTCATGAATATGAGGTTGGAAGTGTCCTTGCTCACTATCCTAATATTCAATCGATTAGAAATACAATAATAAGCTTGATATACCCCTTTGACTTATAAAAGTAATATTAATCTTAACACATATTTAAATAAATGAAATTAAACCAACAGATTAACAAGAAAGTCCAACATACTAGAATGTTGCGAAGAACTTGACTGATGATGCACATGAAGATGATGGTAAGGATGTCTGTGTTTTCCAGTTGTAGCTGATTCTCCACTGGAGTTTTCTCCACCGGCCGGGGGAGACGCGGCTCTTGGGGGAGCAGCAGCAAATAGCGAAGCAAATTCTTGTGGTAGAGGTCCGGGGTGCAATCTAAAACCGTGATCAAGTTGAACAGGTGCAAACGTACGTAGTTCTTTGCCTCGAATAGGTGGTCGCTCAATTAATGACTACAATTTTTATTTTAATTTATATTAGTAAAATATAAACGTAGATAAAATTATATAAATATACATATATGTATTATAAAAATAACATGCTAATTTAAATTTTTTTTGATGAGATCTGGAATCCGGTTGGCTCAATTTAAGCTTGACCCAACAGTAACCTGTCAGTTTTCTTATTGGAAAGCGTAAAAGTAGTCTGCTTTATAGTTCAAGTTATCAAAAGAAACATTTATGAAATCAGGATGAGCGATATCCCTTAGAAATCAAATCAAAGGTGATAACGATACTTTGAATAAATTTCAAGTTATAATTGCGATGCAGGTAATATATGCATTTTAGTTAAAATCAATTATTTTCATGCTGTTTAATAACACCAAGTTGACAATGCATACTAAGTATTTACATCACTGTAGATTACCTTATTGTAGAGGCGGTAGTTTATGATTTTTTATGACTTGCTGAAAGAGTTGTCCATGCAATTCAAGTCAAGGAAGATGTGTCAGACTTTGTCCACATTAAAAAGGTAATGGCGACCTAGTATTCATTTACAGATCAGACATAACCATAGATTGTATAATAATGTGGCAGCAGGCCACCAGTATGACCTGCTGGAAGTTGTATAATTAGTGGTGATATTGTGCTATTGAAACAGTTTAGATTGACCAGTCGTCAAACAACAAAGCGCCACTACCGCCAGTCGCATATAATAATGCGAGGATCTATCCGCATTGCATACGTATGGGAAGCAAAAATTAATTATGCGACTCTAACCTGCAATAGTCTCGCACATATTGTACTAAACTGGAAATATCAGCTGCCCCCGCGGAATCAAATAATTTTTAATGGTATTATTATGTATATATATATATATATGTGTGTGTGTGTGTGTGTGTGTGCTTGTGGCGAAAGTTGCTAAAGAGTTAATGTCCGTGACTGCATAGAAATTGTGCAGCCGACATTTCCAGTCCAGTACAATATATGCGAGGCTACTAGATGTCAGAACCGCAAATCTAATTTTGTTTTCCATATATAGGCAATGCGGATAGATTCTCACTAGTCAGTTTGCTATCGTATTCTGATGATCATGGAAGGTCGAAAAGCACCAGAGCGTGCGACTGGTGGTAGTTCTGCTATATTGTTCCACGACAAATTAAACACGGTGGGATTGGTGTTTACTTCAAGCCCGCAAATTTGATTTAAAGAATTGTTACCACTACCCGCGAAATCAATTATTGTTTTATTGTATTGCCTATATATATACGTGTGTAGCGAAAGCTGCAAACAGTTAATGTTCGTGACTGCATAGAAATTGTGCAGCCGCTATTTCCAGTCCAGTACAATTTTGCTTGCCATATATATGCAATGTGGATAGATCTTCCCTATCAAGCAATGGTATTTTAGTGATATCGCCTAATCGGAAAAATAGACTCATAACTTGATTATCATATTCAATGTTTAAAGAAGGAAAAGCATTCAAACTTATACAACACGATCCTAATCGTTTGAAAGCAATATCACAATTTAAGTGAAACGAGTCATACATAGATTGATATAGGACAGGTAACAATGTAGAAGCCTTATTTGAATAACAAAAATAACTTGTAAATTCCACATCGTTACTGTGCGAATGGTCAAAAGTTAGTCAGCTCGGTAATGGTAGCCTGAACCTTGTGAAGCCTCGAGCTCCGTTTAAATACGCAGATACACCTATTATTAAATGGGTAATAACGGAATGAGAGCAAGTGTTTCAGGTGCGAAGAGGAGGTTTCAGATCCTGATTGCAACAATGTGCACCGACTTGTCGGTAGATAATGTCCGACAGCCTTGTTTGGTCAACTAATTGAGGAGGGAAACCTTGAATACAAACGATCCAAACTAGTAATTGGCAACCATGTGTTATTATATAGTTCACATATAACTATAAAAAATATGATCTAAAATGAAACTAAACTACACCTATCGACGCTCAGGATAAAAGGGTCGTTCTATTAACTAATTCTTTGCACGGTGGAGAAGCAAAATAAAGTTACTGCAGACATCCATATTTTCAATTATGCCTATTTTAATCGCTCTACTCATCTCGAGCCCAATATTGAAGTGAAAAAAATAGAAAATTGTTAAAGTAAACAATAATTCATCAAACCTTGGTTAGGTTGATACACCAGTGCATTTAATCTGCCAACACTAAAAAAATTGCGAAACAAGAAGCTCTAGCAAATACGTTTGATAAACTCGCAATCCTAATATTTTGCGAATTCGAGACTAGAACGCAAGATCTTATGAGTATTACAGGACTGAGTGCACAATTATTATCCATGTGTGATTGCCTTCGAGCCTCTAGTACAATGGAATTCTCTCAAGTAGGACAGTGGGGAGAGAAAAGATAAAAATAAATAAAATTATTTTCTTAAAAGCAGAAATCGTCATAAAATTTAACACATCATATATTTTAATGAGAGATTATTTATGAAGAGAGGGATCTAGTTGAGATGGAGATGCTTAAGCAACAAAGATTTAAGGCAAAGCAGACCTTTACACAGACCATTGTGGTAATAAGCGTTGAGTTAAGGTGACATCGAAAATAGAGATTCATTGTGGCTTCAATGTATTACTTCACTAATGCAATCAAAAATACAGCTAAAACTATCCTACTAAGGAAGGAATGTAAAGATGATTCAACTTGAAATCTGTAAAAGATTGCCACTGAACTGGATTAGATGCCATATCCCGCAGGGTGCCAAACAAAAAATATGATGCACACACAGACTCTATCTTGGTAGACACACGCGTCCTGTACTACCCAGTTTTAAAGGAGTCGATTTAAGCTTTTTCTTCTGGTCAAAATCTGTCCACCTTGTTACATACTCCAGTCTGTCGCTGGCTAAGAGAAAAATTGTCTAATGGGTAATCCAGTTTACCGAATACATAAGACTGGACGTACTGATAGCACTTGTTCATCGATCCAAAAATGTCTACATTTGTCAATGTTTGTAGTGGATGTCGGTAATATATAAAGGACATTCTTCTCAAACAATGGTGGTCCACTGTCTATAATCTGATTCCTGTGGACCAGAACTTTAATCACAACCAAAATCAATGTCTCGCATTTTTAACGACATTAATCATGCAGGCGAGACGATAACATCGCTCTAAAATCAATAAAAATGTTCAGGACACACATAGGTAAAGTAGATTTACTCAATCATTTGTAAGCCGAAATCCCAATTAAATTCAGATTTACTTAGTCTGTGGTTATAAGAGTAAATTTGCAATCTGAAAACTGACCAAACTACGAAAGAAGCTTGTATGATACAAGCTCGAACACACGTCGAAGCGTAATACTACCTTCAAATACATGCGCAGATCCGACGATAATGTAGTAATAAGTACTACTATTTTAAAAACTCCTGTAACGACATCCAAGAAGCGCTGCAGCAATTATGTTTACAGGTTAAATGCGCTGACATAAAAATCTAAACAAGGTTAAATAAATTACAATGTACTTGAATGATTTTCGATATTTCGCAATCAAACAATAAGCTCAGCAATTTCTACAACGCCCGTCACAATCATTGTCTAAAAAAGCATTATAGTTATGCCAAGAAGAAACAACAGAGGGAAAAGCGAGGCAGAATGGAAAATGACGGTGTGCGCATTATGCTATTAATACCGGATTGATTAACTAGTTTTTGTCGAACGCCAGACTTCCAATTTCTATGAGAATTTCCCCAATGAAGTTGCATTAACTATTTATTGGACATATAAATTAGTGTGCAAGTCCCGGCGTCAATAATTCCAGTTTTAGGCGAGTAGCATGAACAAGATGCATCGCAGGAAGTAGGAACACTAGTGGAAATAACAAGAACATGAAGAATGTTTTGGAAACTAATCAGAAGAGATGACTATTACTTTAATCAAGATTGCGATCTCGATAAAAGCACCTGATATATACAGTACATAAATGTAATAAGAGCAATTTAACAAATAGACCGGTTTAGTCATTTACTGTCCAGAATTTGCCGCTAACAAGTATTGAAACAAGGCACATCGAGCCACATTCGAGCAGCATCAGGAATTTAGTATAATTGGTGCGCAGACTAGTTCTGAAGGTCAACCTCGATGGGCCATTGCAAATAAACTATATCTAGTGAGTATGCATATTATCTTGCGCTCATTAGGTAACTAAATAAGAGCCTCTAGGGAGTATTTACGATAAAAATATTTTTAACACAACCAGACATCTGGTAAAGCGCAAGAGCCGGAGTGGTCTTGTTTGTATATTTCATTCATTTGGAACTGAGATCGGGTATTTACTTTTAGATTTTCTACATTTCTTACCTGATCTCATCTCCGTGAACCTTTTTACATTTGGAATTTATATACATCGCGTAGATTGACTTTTTATTTCTGCAGAATTTTATATTTTCTCATCTGACTTTCAAATATAGCTGGATGATTACCACACTCATTAATCATGAACCAGGTTTTCCCATCACCCATTGCATAACTCAGAAGTTAATATCCAGTCTCGGCGACTCTTCACAAGCCTTACTCCAGTTGTCAATTGAAATCAATTTATCCTCAAAACGAACTAACACGAAGTTGATGAAAGCGCTTCTCTTTTACAACTCACGTCAGTCTTATGGTTAAGCAATTTGCTAATCATTATTTCATTCAACTTTACACGTCTCTACTTCTAAATTGCATCTTATCATTTCAATTGTTGGGCCAATGGCCTGTCGCGAAATAATATTTTATTATTAGTAATGTTGAATCAATTCAAGAAAGGTACAGATAAAAATTACTTTCATTAATTAAAATTAAGTCAAAACGATGAATTATAGAACGAACCATTAAGGAACTATCATCAGTTGAAGGTACATCGACATTTCCTGAAAGGTGAGGTAAAAATGAACTTAATTCCTCGCGTAACTTTCGTGAACAAAACTTTTCGTATGAGTTAGCTAATCCATAATGTTCAATTAAATTTTTTGCACCAGTAAGTGGATTATCATTTGACACTGATTCAGAGTTCATTAAATAAAATGGTTCACAAGTCTCAACCGCCCAATTTTGGCCACTACCAACTAATTTTAATTTATTTATCCTAAAATTAGAATTTAAATTATTTGAGCCTGCCGGACTATTTATCATATTCACAGGATTAAACATTGCTAGACAGATGTGGCACAAATATTTGTACAGTTAACTAATAATCACAAATTTTCTATAGATATACCTCGTTTACCTGTCAAAAGACAACGAATAATTTTTAAAATTTTACTACTACAAAAGATTGTATTAATATAACAAGTTAACTTGAGAATACGTTTTAAAAAATTAGTATTTTACTATGTATAAACTAATCTAACTATGATGTCACTCCCAAGTTTGAATAAATTAGCTAGTATAGCAAAGAACAATATAGTGTAATTTTAATATGTAGGGCGATTATTTTAATCATCTATCAGATTGGACGCTGCAGTTTTTGCTAATCAGTATAATTATAATGTAATCTTGAAAAAGAACCATCTTTACGGTGTAACGACACAAATTAATGGCCGACATATTGCGTAAATTAAATTAAATTTTATTTACGTTGCACCAATGACGAAAATTGCCGTTTAACCAATGGTGCAAGTAGGCATGGCATGCTATTTAAGCACGGCAATTTACCATGCAAGCCAGTTGGGGCATTTGCATTCTACCTTGCTTCACGCGTGTGCGTTCTGTCGGATGTCAATACCTACGCTGGTGATTTGATAGTTTCACCAACAACTGGCTACATCCGTGACTCATCTTGTTGCGGTATAACCAGCGAGACGATCCAATTCATTGCAGAACCTGAATGACGTTATCCACATCGTGATTACAGCTCAACCACGGGAGCGACAACTCAACCAGAGTCCACCCAAGGCTCTAGAACATCTTCACATTCTGAACAATTCAGGAGAACGCATTACCAGGCCCTCTTAAGTGCCCCCTATCAGTAATAAATCTCTATTCAGAGCACCTTAACCGAGTTTGTAACGTCGTACGGCATTTACTTGAAGCCGGGGCGCTTACAACGGCGTTTTGAAGAGGAATAAATTCCACATGACAAAAATTAATATAATACAAATATAGTAATAAACAATGACATTTCTGTAAGCAATAATTACGTAGTTATTTGTAGCAAACAGATAAATAAGAATTTAAATTTCGCAATGAAATAATTGTTTAGTTTTAGTCTTGAATTTTCTGTGTGCTGGATGCAAAATGATCTTCTCTGTTTACTTATAGCAACTCTCTAGCTTTCAATTAGAGTTTTGTTTTCCACAATAAATTTCTGTTACAAAGAGGACAGGTTATTTATTTGGATGTAGTTTTGCTGTGATTAACATGGAGACTAATCTAACATTTTGAGGACAACTGATAATTTGGTTCAAGAAGAGAAACCAATTTTAGCAGACACCTATACGGATAACAAGACTGGATTGGTCGTCGCATCTATGAGAATATCATCAGCTAATAGGACTAGAACCTATACATTATTCGCATTTGGAATTACCAATTACGGAAACTCAACATAAATAAATATATACTATAATTAAGATTTCGATCTTGATATGATCACGCGACTAATTAAATTCTTACATTTGTCCGTATAAACTAAGAACTAAATAGTGTAGAAAAGGCAATTCATCCAGTAGACCGGTTTTGTTATTATTTTGAACTCATCACGTACTGGCCATAATTTGCCGCGGACAGGTATCGAACCAAGGCATATCTGTTTCGGAGTGTGGTGCTCTAACCAATGAGCCACCCTGTCGACACTAAACAGGATTTTGAGTTATATACTAAATAATGTTACCCGGTTAGCTTTTTTCTTTTAGGTAGAGCTCATGTGGCATCAATTAAGACCCAAAATTCCAGCTCAAAATCCCCAATCAGTCATTATTTAACAAATACCACACTGCATGATTTAATTATAAAATAAATATCGTTCACCAAAACAAATAATTACGAACTTGATATAAAGATCTTACCCATTATGTACTTACATTTGTCAGTATAAATTAAGCATTATTTGGTGTGGAAAAGGAAATTCATCCAGTAGACCTGTTTCGTTCTTATTGAATACACATCACGTACTGTCCAGAATTTCCCGTGGACCGGGCTCAAACCTGGGCACGTCTTCTTTGGAATCTGGTGCTCCAACCACTGAACCACCCTCCAGCACTCTACGTAAAATTTTCAGTTATTTACCAGCGAATGTTTCTTGATTAGCCTTTCGATTATGTACAGCCTGTATAGCATCCTTTTAGCTCTAAAGTTCCAAATAACAATCCCCAATCTGTCATTATAGAACAAATAACATGTTATTTGGAGAATTGGTGTTGAAATGAACATTTATATTATAAAACGAACATTGGTCGCGTGGGCGGTGATAAAAATTGCTTTTTTAATCGAGTTTACGATCTTGATATAAACACTTTACCTATTATGTACATACATTTGTCCGTATATACTAAATATTGCATGGTATGGAAAAAGCAATTCATCCAGCAGATAGGTTTCGTCCTTAATGAAAACTCATCACGTACTGTCCAGAATTTGCCGCAAAGCGTCTATTTTAAGATCTCTGGGTATTCTCAAAGGCTTCAGAAAAAAGCTCTCCAATGGATGTTCCTAACTGTACTCTGTATTTGTTATGCATTGCAAGCAAAACTACATGCAAATTATATATCCAACTGGATCCTCCAGTGCATCGTAATGCAGCATGCAGTTCTTTGTAAAGCCTCTCAACCATCCCACAAGCTCTGGGAATGCATATACATGTACGTCTCACTTCTATCCTAAAGACATTCAGCGGCCTCATAAAAAGTTCGGACATAAACTGACTACCATCCTCACTAGTTACTCGTACCAGTAAACGGTATCGTGACATTCAGTTATGCAAGAAAAAATGTAATACTTCCTGAATTGTCATAAATTTAATGTTTGCTAATTCAAACTGATGACTGAAAAGATCAACCATCGTAAACAGATACCTCTGACCGGAGATTTCAGGCATTTCTATGATATAGACCTGTATATTTATGGAACGACCCGTTGGTATAACAATCTTTTTCATTTCTGTTTTAGTGTGTCGCCCAAAACTTAACAAGTCTGATATTGGGCAAATTTCCCGAACAATGCCCTTATTTCTTCGACTACTTGAATGTTCATTTAATGGAATGGTGACCTAATTTATGCAGCTGTTAAATTACATTGTACAATAATGCGAACGTACATAGGATCTAGTTTGTCTCCTGGTCACTAGAACATGAGCCGCGAGCAATTTCTTCTAAAGTGTCATATCACTATTCAGGACCCTATATTGTCCTTATATAAAATCTTCTCAGCTTCATAATGTTATTAATCCTGTGATGTAGCATTGCTCCATTGGCTACATTGGAGGCATAGGTGATAAGCTCAAGCGCATTCGCCTAATCCACAAGTGCTAATGCGGATATTTTACTCAACAGTTTTTACGCCCTTTGGAATTCCTCCTTGTTGTCCTGAGTAAAATTGATCGCCACGCCTGCTTGATCGTTCTCTTCTCACACAAAATATGTCAACTTAACAATTACGATATCGCAACTAAATCTGTGACCAATCGTTGATAATAACGGATCATCTCCATTAATCTACGCAGTTGGGAACTACCACTATTGGAGAGGCAGTGGCAAATTGATTGCATAAAAATTCCTTCCTCCTTTAATCACTTCAATTCGTCACTGGCGATCTGTTGCTTACGCTGCGCTTATAGTTGAACCTTAGGAAAACAGTGTAATGATATCACTAACTTGATTTGATGTTCTATTTCTGTCTTTAGCCAACTGCGCATGGTACCAAATTATTGAAACATTTCCTAGTGTTTTTCAACAACAGTGATAACCAGCCTTGGCGGTATACGTCACTGCCCACTGATTTGTTCTATAGTTCGGATCTCTGGATTTAGCAGTTGGTTGAAGTTTATCAAAAAGTCCACCTCACTGATCTTTCCATTTATATCAGCTTCTGAGTTAAACTATATTAGATAAATCGCATATGAGAATTTCCTCAGAGTTTCTGTTTATGATGTAATTCAGCCTAGATGAACTATCCATAACTACAAATTTAGGGTGTTCATTAGCGCGTATAATATACTTACGAAGTTTTTTAAACTATCAGACGAAGTCATGTTATCTCAAAGTAAATTCTATATTTTCATTCAATTATTTGTAGGGGTTTGTTCATATAAATAACAATTATTTCATATTCACTTCGGCGGCTCGAATGATGCTTCTATCATTGTCTTAAATTCAGTTCATCTTAATTCGTGCACTTCTGCGAGAACCTAATGTTGTATTCACATCAGTCCTAAATAAGATCATTGGCGAGGCACACGACAATTTGACTTAATTGAAGATTTCTACCCTACTGCCAATGACAATTCTTTGATGCCCATAACTATAATTGGACATCGGTTGGCGGCCCATGACGGATAATCGTATTTGGAGCACTCTATTTTCACCACATCGGATCGAACTATGATCACCTCGGCACCCGTGGATATAGAATAGAATAGAATAGAAAAGAATATCTTTATTAAGATTCAAACCACACATGTTCCATCAAATAGTAATATTGGAAAATGTACAATATAAAAAAGATATCACATCACATAAATATGGGCAATTAGTCTCACGTAGATAAGTAGATCTCACTAGTTGTACTGTACAATATATCAACAACAGAAAGTTTGGCTGTAAAGAGTAATAGATTCATCATAAAAATAGGAAAAATTAAGGTACAATTCAAGTGTAACATTATGCAAAAAATGAGAACTATGACTAGCAATTGATTGTATGCATTATTGACTAACATGATGATATAATGCATAACATTTCAATTTTAATAATATAAAACTTGGAAATAAAAATCTCAAGAGATTCTGTTTCCGATAACAATTATCCTTGTCTTTTATCCAATCACGAGAAAGTATTATCATAATCAAAATTAAAAATATCAGTTTGATTGTAGATTTTTTCTAGCTTAGTACGTGACAATTTTAAGACATCTTAGATGAAGGCGTTTCTCTAAGCCCCTTTGGCAATTGATTGTAAATTTTGTAAATTTTCGAAAAAGAGAAAAACGTGCTCGCAACACGCCCAACCAAAGGAGGAGATATTGCCAAATGACCAGATCTAGTTCCAACTTTATGACTCTTCCTTATTGGAATTATATAGGCACCAGTCCACTGGTTCAAATGGAAATCTTTTATGAAATAGCACATCCTCCGAAACCATAAAATTTTCAGTGATACAAACTGTAATCTGGTGGCGTATATAGTGCAGGAGATAGGACTAATTTATTTCACAACTTTTCTTTGTACAGCTTCTATCTTATTGGACAAACCATTTTTAATGGATTCCAAATAGCAGCAGCATATTCTAGTATCGGTCTAATTCATATTTTGTACATTTTAAAATTTATTTCATTCGATAAGATATTCCTATTTATTAGTGCCCATCTGCTCTTGGGACTAATTAAATAATTTTTCCACTGATTTCATCCGCTAATACGAACTTGTTTGTGTTATAGCCAGCAACCTTCTTAAGATATCCTTCTTTCGGAAATCTAACAGATTTACGAACTGAACTACTGCCCGTATCTCCTATCGAATCTCTCGAACCCATCTTCGATGACATTTGGACGCCTTTTTAAAACACTACTTTGAGACTTTCATGTGTATTCCCCCTACGGCTACTACAAATGGGAATTGAACTGGACTTCCTGTAAGTTACGTCTAGCCACAGAACGAGAAATACCTTTCTATTGAGGACTACCAAAGCATGGAAAATTGCATTCTTCATCTTGACACTATCCAAGCTCGTCCGAACCGACGATGCGAAATGCACCACCCGCGTGGTCCATGAATATCCTCACGCATTTTCTTTCCCCGGTACCTGGAAATTTGCCATTGACCACAGGAATGCGACTTATCTATACCTAAGTTTTGGCATTGTGTTTCACCACACAAATCTCATATTAAGGAACTAAATTCATTCTCCAAGTTCAAGTCTTTTGAGTTGAGTTGGAGTTTCTGCTCTAAGAGTGCGTCAGAAGTTTTAAGCATACACCTTTGGTTTCTGTTGTCAGTATAAGTTATTCAATCCCTTGAGCTTCTTTAGTCACTCTAGTTGTATTGTATTATAGACATCCAGTGTGACTCCTATTTTATCAATCAACTATGCCAAGGGATTTTATATATTTTTCCATTGTACATGTTAAATAGTGTAATCTATTTAAACAGACGTATATGGTTTAAATCCAAATAAAGATTTACTATTGTATTGTATTCAAAAGACAAAATTTGGGAGTACATAAAATATTAGCATTAGACAAATATTCATTTATATACAAATTTTATATGAATTTATAAATATCCATACATATACACGTCTACACACAATATATTATGTATATCTAAATCAACATATTAGTAACCGTGTGAGATCACCTCACATCTTATACTAATATAAAGAATCATTCATATAAATCTATGCATACCATATATATTATACATATTTAAATAAACATGTAAGCTATCATGTAAGTTCCTCCCAAATTTTAAATAAATAGATAATAAAATCCATCGATATATATTTAAATGTACACAAAATATATAATATATGCGTATCTTAATGAATATATAAGCAACCATGTGAGGTCCTACCACACATTATATATACGCGTGAAAACACGTTGTATTGTTGGCGTTTTGCGGGGTTATTGTCTTCCTACATATCATTGGTATCGGCTGTTGAGATCCTTTTTATGATCAATCCCCGGCCTTTTCCCGATGGGTGATGTGAGAAGGCTAATACGAATGATCACAAATGTATTGTAAATAACGTTGCATGTCAAATTCATAGTTAGTCCAAATTGACCGTGCTCTAGATGTCACTAAAATGAAATTGTTAACACAATTGAATGTCTTATACCTAGTCACAGTCAAACTAAATTGTCCGTGCTCTAGACGGCAAGGACGAACACTGTTCTAAAGTTGAATGTCTTATGCACAAGTCACAGTTAAGCAAAATTGTCCGTGCGCTAGACGGCAGCAAAATGAACGTTGTTTACAAAGTTGAATGTCTAACACACAAGCAATTGTTCTTTCACAAATGTCTGAATTGAAATGAATATATGTAACCGATTGAAAATACATGATGATATAAATATAGTCACTGGTTAAAGTTGTCACTGATGATAAATGGATTAAAATCGTGTAAAAACTTCAATGAAAAAATTCACAAATAATTGGTTCACTGTTTGCTATGGTTTCAACTTATTTAATTATAATTATCCATTGTACTCTGAAATTCGGATAGGTATAGTTAAATGCGAACAGTCAATCACTTGCATCAACTGCGAATAATCTAACTGAGAGAAATAAATTCACTATGACACTATAATCCACCGCATGTTCCTTGCGTATTGCGCGCGGGTGTGTATATTTAATATAAAAACCCTATTAATTAAAAATAAAATTGCAGTTCAAGAAATCTCAATTAAAACTGCTTGAAACTAACAGAGATTGTTTCTAAAATCACAGTTAAGAGAAATATTGTGTAAGAACAGAGTTAGATTATTTGACCTTAAAGAATACCATATTTGTCAAAATTGAACATCGTTGGGTTGTAACGCGGAGCCGCGTGTTACAGTATATCTAATTCAACATATAAATAACCATGTAAGTTCCTCCGGAGCACACGATTCAGAACAATTATGGTATATCAGCCAAATGACTTCTTTCTTTATCCATATCCAATATAATCATATAAAACTCCATCAAAATTGTACCGCTTACTATCTCAAATTTATAGTTTCGGTCTCTAAGAAAGTTTTATTTTTAAATCCGTTTCCTCCAAACATGTTTCCTGCCATTCGAGAAATCTTCATTAGATATGAGACATAATGATTTTTCGACAGATGTAACATTAATGACCACCATTCCTGTTTTTATTTCAATTGAATACCTGATCCGCTTGGTTAATCTATTTCGGTTACATAATGCAATCAGTTTACAGACATACCAGATTATCTGACGACCTGTATCCATTAAGTGTCTGAATCGATCTGATCTATGACAATGTCCACATTTTCATGCCGTTTTATGTTCCAGTTTATGTACTTTTATTTGACACATGGTTTGATATATATACCTGAATTTGCAAATATTACAAGGTATCTCATAAAGCACTGATGTGTTCAGGGGTTATATTTTTTAATCAGGATTTGGTAGCTTATAGCCTATAGTAAGTGATTGTTATAATACTGTTCTTATATAGTATTTCGTTTCAGATGCCTTGATTTTTCTACTCTATCAGGAATCTGGTGGAATATAATTTCTCCGCTTTTCGTAATTTGGCTTTTCTAAAAATATTACTGTTTCGCCAGGTTTATTTTTCCATTATATATATATATATCGTTGCTATATCGGGAGTAATTTTGCTCTTATATATACAGAACATTATTTTCAGTTTTCCAATTTTGTTTGTAGCATTACTAATGTTCAGTGTCATTTTAATCATGTATGTATAGAATATTTTTTTATTTTATTAATGTTTGTAAAGTAGGATTATAAATACTGCTCATTTTCGTACACTAAGTCATTTTTCTACAAAAGTCAATTTCATTTGTTTGATTATTGTTAAAAATATCTACGATTGGTTATCATTTTAAAATATGATCAACACTCAAAAGGCTTATATTTTCAATAATTGACGGGTTGTATAATCATGTAAACTGGTATTCTAACTGTGTTGGCGGTAATGGCTGGCCTATCTTGTGGCGACACACATACACATATATATGTATTTATCTAACACTATATATTATGTATATATAAGGTATAGTATGTAGACGTATACATGGATGGAAATATGTATATGATGTAAGTAAAAATAAATATAAATAAGAAAATAAATAAATAAATATATTTATTGCTGATATTGTATGTACACAATGTGATGCGTATGAAGATATCTTACATGTACATAAAATTGTACATGGTTTGTACAAAGCTAACTTTTTTTAGAAAAGAATAGAATATCTTTATTTGGATTCAAACCACACATGTTCCATCAAATAATAAAATTAGAAAATGTACAATATAAATAGATATCACATCACATAAATATGTGCAATTAGTTATGCTATTTTAATTTATCAGCATCAGAAAAATCAGCTGTCAAAAGTGATAGATTCTTCATCAAAAATAGGAAAATTTAAGGTATAATTCAGAGTGTAATATTTTGTAAGAAAAAAAGGGAATCATGACTAATAATTGATTGCTTGTATTCATTGTTGATTAACAAGATGATATAATGCACTTAACATTTCAGTTTTAATAAAACAAAATTTGAAGATAGAATCTCGAGAAATTATGCTGCTGAAAAACAATTAATCCTGTCTTTTATTATTATCATAATCAAAATTAAAAATATCAGCAGGATTGAACACTTTTTCTAGTTCGGTAGATAAAAATTTAAAAGACATTTTAGTTGGAGCGTTTCTCTAAGCCCCTTTTGCAATTGGTAGTAAATTTTGTAGAATTTTTTGAGAATAGCTTGCTGCAACATTCCCACCAATGGTGGAGATATTGCAAAATGACCAGATCTAGTTCCAATTTCATGACTCTTTCTTATTGGATTCATATAGGCAACAGTCCCACTGGTTCGAATGGAAAGCTTTTTATGCAATAGCACATTCCCCAGAAACCATAAATGATACAGTGATAAGAACTGAAATCTAGTGGCATATATAGTGCGGAGATAGGACTAATTTGTTTCACAACTTTTCTTTGTACAGCTTCTATCTTATTAGACAAACCCTTTGTTAAAGGATTCGAAGTAGCGGCTACATATTTTAGTATCGGTCTAATCCATATTATAAACATTTTAAAATTTATTTCATTCGATATTATATTTCTATTTTTTAGTGCCCATCTGTTCTTGGCACTGCCTACTATCCTTTTAATATGTCTCTCAGCAGAAGCCGTACTTAAATAGAAATTAATTTTGTACAGGGTATGGATATAAATAAATGTGTATTTCCTTGAAATTTCATCCGTTATTTTAGGCCACATATTTAGTCTTGTCCAAACATTAGAGTAATAATAAATTTTTAACAGTTTATCTAACATCACTCCCTCTATAACGTATTGCACACAGTAAAAGTTTAGGTACGTCGAGAAATGAGGTTTACTGCAATATAGGTAAAATTAAAATTTTGTTGTATATTCTACTCTCTGGAAATGTAATTTTTTTAAATCGAGACATCACGGATAGGCGTATAAGTCAATCCATATGGTAAGCTTATATTTATTCTCTAAATGTAAATTTAGATTAGAGTACAGATATATGTGTGTATAGGTTGCTGCTGAGTGTGTTGTGTTGGCGTGAGTTTATTCGTGTATACATATAAGTATCATCATCATTATGCACAGCCACACAAAAAGCCAGAAGTAACTTATGTTTCACTACCAAATAAACATAAGAAGCGAACATTGTAATTCGTATTGTTCATGGTTATATGTAGACTGTAAAAAAACACTGGGTCACCTTTTCCTAGTGAGGATGATTTTTAATCGGAGATTTCTTTCTCCTAGGTATTATGCCAACCAAGGCTTATAAGCGCTATTTGCCCAGATGCCAGTTGTCAAAGTTTTCTTCATCAGCTGAAACTTGCCCTTCGGGTCTGGCACATTCCGTCAAACACATTTAACTATAAGTTATTGCGCGGCTATACTAAACTCGAGGTTTCACATGTAAGTATATGAGATTAATTATTAAGAATAGTAATTGAAGCAGATAAACTAATTTATGAAATAAAATAAATATAAGTAGATCTGTCTTGAATAAGGATATCATATTTGCCACAAGTGGTTTTCTAAGTGAGTAATCACGAAACGACTATGCAGAAAATTGTAATTTCTGTTCATAATATCTTTTGTCTATCCTTCAGGACATATTTGAAATAATTTGTTACTAGCTGCGCAGCGCTTAATACAACGTTCCACATGTAATAGTTGTGTAAAAACTAAACAATACTTCACCTATTACTTGAATTAATAATCATATGTTGCTGTGACTAACATGGAGGCTAATATTAATTTTAAAAACACTGCTAGCATGGTACTGGAAATCACTAGTATGACAATCACCCTGAATGGGTTGGCGATGCAAAAGAATTTTTAAAGTAAAATGAATTATCGCCTGGCCTGTTTTTCATTGCCTGAGAAAGTGTAGGGGAACATACCCAGATTCCGGGAATTTATCTTAGCCAAATAACCATTAATTCATTTGAGGTTGTAGTGGAAGTGTAGGAGGTATTATGGTTATTGTAAGAGGTTTTGCGGAGTAGCTGTTTATTTTGCGATGCTATGTCTTTCCTTCATATGCCTTGTAGCTGTCGGAAGAAATTAATTTCGTGGGTCGAGCCTATGATTAATCTCAGATCTCTCTCTAATGGGTGATGTGAGATGGCTAAGTTGAATTATTATACGTGTATTGTAAACAATGTTGCAAAGTAAATTAAAATTCATTGTTAGTCAAAATTAACCAAGCTCAAAACGGCAACAAAATAAAGTATTCAAGTATGTATTAGGTTTTGCGAACCTAGAAACAAATTAGTTCAGTTGTGACCAGAAGGATAAACCAAAGGCAGCATGAACGGAAAGTATAATCTCATGCACATTCGTTTCGTGCTTACTGGCGACTCATCAGTAGGAGCCGGTATTACGCCCTTTAACCACTATATATTTGGTAGAAGAATGTGGACTAATAGGACGGTACAACGTATTTAACTGTAAAAAATAAAGTATTGTCAACACAAGTTAATATCTAGGAACAAAAGCAAAGTCATAATAAGCACAATAAATAAATCCAGAATATCTTAGCAGAACAGTTTGTGTTTATGTACAAATGGTTAAAAACACACAAAATATAACTCCAGAATGTCTTAGCAGAACTGTTACAGTTTACGTATAAACGATTGAGAAACACACAAAATATAAATCCAGAATGCCTTATCAGATCTGTTACAGTTTTCGTACATAAATCCACTGCATGTTACCGGCGTATTGCGCGCGGGTGTGTATTATTATTTATCATTTCCAGCCACACAAAAGTCAAGTGACTAATGTTTCACTGCCATATAACCATAAGGAGTGAAAAAAAGTATATAAGTGAATTTAGATAAATTATTATTGAGATTTACAAGAGAGGGAGAGGGGTAGAGAGAGAAGGAAAACCTTGCTACTATGAGTAAATTTATCAGGATAAATCACAGAAATGAGGCCAACTAAACCTCCCCACAAAACCATTATGGCCAAGTTAGCATTCGGGCAAGGCGACATCAGCAACACAGCATCCTTGCGGATTTTACTGTATCACGTCATAAACAAACCGAAAATCGCAGCTAACTTTCCCTACTAAGAAAAGAAAGTTACGAAGATGATTCTACTATACATCTGCAACAAGATCGCCACTGAGCTCGATTCGCTGCCATATCGCTAAGGGTTTCTAACCAAGAACTGTGATGTGCACGAGGACCCCATCCCGGCAGACGAGTGGATCCTATACTACCCAATTTGGATGTAAGTGACTTTAATAGATTCTGTCATGTCAAAATCTGCCCACCTTGTTTCTTACGCCAATTTGGTGCTGGATGAGAGAACAGAGCTCTATTGGACAATCGAAATGAGGGCATACGCAAAATGTGACCGAGCCAACGAAATTGATGGAGCCTTATTTGCTTTTCTAAAGACGAGCACTTATTGTCAAATCCAAAAATATGCCTACGGATGTCAACGTTAGTTATTCGTTGTTGGTAACCGACATGTGCTATACTTCTCAAACGACGATTATCGAATGCCTGTAAGCGTCTCAGATCATCAAATCTAAGAGGCCAACTTTCACTAGCGTATAGTAAGACTGCGCGTACAGATGCATTGTAAACACGACCTTTAAGGCAAAGTGAAATATTCGCGTTTCTCCATAAATGACGAAGGTTCGAGAAAGCTACTCTAGCTTTCGCGATCCGTATTCTCACCTCGTCGGACATATTGCCTACGTTATTGATAGAGCTCCCAAGATATGTAAACCTGTCGACTATGTCAAGATCTTCATTCTGCAGTCGCAACGTTGGAGTGAGTGGTGGGTGATCCTGTAACAGTATCTTACATTTAGAGGGTGCGAATTTCATACCGAAAGACGGAACAACGTCTGTTAATCTATTTAAGGTGGTCTGGGCAGCATGCTGATTGTCGAATAATAGTACGATATCGTCCGCATAGTCAAGATCGACTAGTTTATCTCCCGGGAGAACTTCAACTCCAGCGTCCTGAATGTGTGAGAGAGTGTTGTTCATAATAGCATCGATTACAAAATTTTTAAAAAATGGGGAAAGTGGACAATATTGATGAACACCACTGCTGGTTGTAAAGTTATGCGTTAATTCGTTGTAAACCTTAACGCGACCAGAAGTATTTGTGTAGAGAGCTCGTATAATATTAACAAATTTAGTGGGCACACCGCTTTTCGACAAGATATGGAATAAAACATTGCGATCCACCGAATCAAATGCACCCTTGAAGTCTAGAAAGACGACTATTGTGGGACGGTGATATAAATGTCTCTGTTCGAGAACTTGCCTTAAGGTAAAAATATTATCTATACAACCTCGTCCTGCGCGGAATCCGGCCTGTTCTTCTCTTGTATGTGATTCACGTGAAGCGCTAAGACGACGTAGGATAATCGAAGCAAATAACCTTGATACGACCGGAGTCAAACTTATACCACGATGGTTATCGCACGAATTACGATTGCCTTTTTTGAAGATGGGAATGATGATGGACTCATTCCAGTCAAGTGGTACGGTTTCCTCATTCCATATAGTATGAAAAAGTTTGGTCAACGCTCCTGAAATTATATCGCCACCATCCTTAAACAATCCCGGAAGCAGATCATCGGGGCCGGCGGCTTTGCGGCGCTTAAGAGATAGGATTGCATCGCGTACTTCTAACTCGGATGGTTCTTCGGGACTAACATTCCACACTGTTGATGCAGGCATGCTTTCGGGAAGCGAAACTGACGCGAGTGGCCAAGAAAATTGATCTCTAAAGTGTTCAGCCCACCTGTCAAGACGACTTATTTTGTCGGTTATTAATTCGTTGTTACTATCATTTATAGTTTCACAAACTTTTAACTTCTCGGACCTGTTGTGCGGATAAGTTGGAACAAACAGCGACTATTACCTGACGCAAAAGCTACTTCCATTTCTTCAGCCTTTCTGCTCCAAAAGTTTTTGAGATCGCCTTTTAGACTGCACTGTTGAGGCCCCTAACCTATCCGTGTCTGTAAGCCCCATAGATGCCAGTTCGCTGGAAGTCCTAAAATTCACAGTAGAATCTGATATGCTTATATTATTGCTAGTGTCATTTAAATTCAAGTCCGCTATGTCCTGCACTAACTTGCATGTGTCCTCATACTTAATATCGGTATCCATGATCAAAAGTTTTAATAATTAAATTGACACTTACAATGGCAATCGGAAGGTGAGAGTCGGACAGCTGCTATGCCAGCAATAATCTGTTTTGATGTGTACGTGACCCACAAATAAAACAATTATACCTGTTCCAAGGCTCCTCCTCAGTGCTATATTATATCAGAACACAAGGCAAGGATTGGAAGAGTTTATTGTATAGTGTTGTAATCGTTTATTATGGAAAGAAGTGTTAAAATGCAGCAGACCAAATTTCAATACCAGACATGAAGCAAGATACTCAAAAACTGAAAATAGCGCACAATTTTAAAAATCAAGTCTTTAAACAAAGAATGTTCTGGAAAATAAAAAGAAAAAAATTCTTTTTAAATAAAGTTGTTACAATCAGCTATGGTGGTTTAAATTTATCATTCAAGGTCATTTTATATAAGGCGGAGGATTCAACATCCTCCACATACACCACCTTCTCAAAAAAAGAGAGGAACGACTAATAGTAGATGTAATCATCGTTCTTCGGCTGACGATGTATTCTTCCAGAACGTTTTGTGCATACTGGCGCCCCTGACGTCGTCATCTCGCCCGATATAACATTCGCTGGTTCTTCAATATCATCTGGTGTCGACAAATAATTTTCATGCTGTGATTCAGTAGAATAAGATTTTGATATGTTAGACAACGGTTTTTCCGAGTACTGCATTTCATTATGTGTCTGCAAGATGGGATTGCACACCTCAGATTCGCCCATGGAACGGTCATTCGACGCATCTTTTAATTCGGTCACACCGTCAATCCAGATAAACTGGGGAATACAGCGATCCAACGTAACACAATCCTCAATGCCATTTATTTCTATGATGACATTCTTGTCAATCATCCTCTTGACCTTGTAAGGTCCTTTGTAAAATGGTGTTAGGCAGTTCTTCCTATTCTCATTAGTTATATATACATGCGAAGCCGATTTTAAATCGGAGGACACATAGCATTTAGTTTTAGGTTTTCTAGTCTTGGTTGGGGCCAAACGACACATCTTGTCTCTAAGTGCTCCTACAAACCAATCTACATAACTAGAAGCCCAATCAAGACTACTTGGAGTTTCTATTAGAAGATCTCCAGGCAACCTTAATGGTTCTCCATAAACCAATTCTGCTATGGAAGTTCCTAATTGTGCCCTATATCTGTTGCGCATGGCGAGTAGTACTATAGGAAGATCGTGTATCCAGCTTGTTCCACTTGTACACCTTAATGCAGCTTTCAGTTCACGATGTAGCCTTTCTACCATCCCATTTGCTCGTGGGTTATACGCGCTAGTATGTATTATAGTGGTTCCCATGATGTTGAGGGATCTTACGAAAAGCTCTGACATAAATTGACTACCGCGATCACTAGTGACCTTTTCCGGAACACCATAACGCGATATCCAATTATGTAGAAACGCGAACAAAACTTCTTGCGCTGTCATGTCTTTTAAAATCGCCACTTCAAATTTACGACTAAATCTATCTGCCATAGTCAGCAAGTATTTGTTTCCGTTTACTTCAGGCATCTCAACCATGTCTATGTGTACGTGTCTGAACCGTCCATTTGGTATTCCAATGTTCTTTATCTCGGTTCTGGTATGTCTCCACACCTTACACGTTTGACACTTGGCACAGGCTCTTACCCATACCCGTATGTCTTTAGGGATGTGCGGCCATACGTATCTGTCGTTGATCAATCGAATGGTGGCTTTAATGGATGGATGACCCATGTCATGCAACACTTGGATAATCTTGGCCCGTAACTCCAATGGCACATATGGTCGTGGTTGACTTCTAGATGTTTCGCATAACAACCACTTGCCACTTATGAGCTTACGAACATATCCTGGTCTTTTAGATAATACTAATGTAAAGGGATCCGATCCTTGCGCTTCCTCAATTTGACTAACGAAATCTTTCATTGATTCATCTAAATTTTTTAATGGACCTTGAAATATCAGCTCGACATCAGCTTCATTCGGTCGGCTAAGTGCATCTGCCACCACATTCTCCTTACCAGCAATATGAGACACAGTGAAATCGAACTCTGCTAACCGTGTTATTTGGGAATTTACTCTACGAGAGTAATTAAGCCTAGCTGTCTTACCAAGTATGCTAATCAATGGCTTATGATCGGTCAATAACTTAAACTTGTGACCATCTAAGTAATGCTCGAAGTGTATCACTGCTGCATACACTGCTAGAAGCTCTTTACCAAACGTATCATAACGTTTTTCTCGATCATTAAGCTTACGGCTATAAAACCCAATCGGTCTTACTACGTCCTGATCTCTTTGCTGTAGCACTGCCCCTAATGCAACATCTGAGGCATCTGTGATTAGTTCGAAAGGTTTTTCCCAATCTACAGGTGCTAATGTGGTTACGTCACTTAACATATCCTTGGCCTTTTGGAAATTTTCTCGGTCTTCTTGACTCAAGTTGATAGGCCAAGACTTCTTGATCGTGCTCTTTTCACGAGTGAGATGGCTTGTTAACGATCCAAGAATTCCGGCTAGACCTGGAATGAATCGACGATAATAGCTGATCATGCCCAAGAACCTTCGCAACTGGCGTACGGTTCGGGGTTCAGTTACGTCCTTTATGGCTTGGACCTTATCTTCCAAAGGCTTAATTCCGTCTTTGGAAAGTATATGACCAAGGTATTTAACTGAAGAGCAACCAATATTACTCTTATTAGGTTTGACCACTAATCCATATTGTTCCAGCCTGGTCAAAACCGTTTCCAAATGCGTGCGATGTTCATTTCGTGAGCGACTAAAAATTATTATGTCGTCTATATATACTCTCGCAAATGGACAATTCTGAAGGATTTCTTCAGCCAAACGCTGGAATGTCTGACTGGCATTTTTCAAACCAAAAGGCATTCGAAGAAATTCATGCGATCCCCCTCCTGGAAATCTGACTGCGGTGAGTGGTATCGAACTTTCTTCCATTGGTACCTGATAGTACGCTTTCTGGAGATCTAAAGTTGAATAAACCTCATATCCCATTATATCTCGGAGTAAGGTACTCTGGTTAGGGAGAGGATAAGAATCACCCTTCGTCACTGAGTTTAATAGACGATAATTCCCACAAACCCTCCATTGACCCGGTTCAGGTTTGGGAACTACCACTATTGGGGAAGCAAAATTGGAATTTGACCTTCTACAAATCCCCTCTTCGCGCAATTGGTGAAATTCGGACAAAGCAACTTGTTGCTTGTGTTGTGCCAATGGTTGAGCCTTTGGTGAACAAGGCAACGGAGCCACCAATTCTATTAGGTGTTCTACTCCTGTCTTCAGATCTATCCTTTTGGCACTGAAAGTTTGAAATACTGCTAGGTGCTTATCGATTATATCGGCAAAGTCATGTGCGACTGTTGGACGAGGTAAGAGGACTGTTCTAACTGCCGACACGTTAGAATCAGTATGTGTTGATGTCCCTACGCCTTCTGCGATAGTCCTGGCTATGGGGTCTAATGTCAGCTTAAAATGGGTCAAGAAATCAATGCCAATGATATGGTCCTTGACATCGGCTACTAGAAAATTCCAACTGAAGGAAGATTTCTGGCCTAATGTTACCGACATTTCTTTCATCCCTTTTACTTCAATTGGACTACCGTTAGCGGCCCATAGTTGATAATCAAATGTGGGGCAATCTGCTTCCACCACGTCTGACCTAACTATGCTTACCTCAGCACCCGTGTCTATGAGAAATTCTAATCCAGATAATTCATCCTTAATAATGAACTTTTTGCTGGACAATCCGGCAATGTTTTCAAGATCCCCGCTTAGTGAGAATCGGACTCTCTTGCCTTTTATCTCGGTGCTATTTGTACTAGTCGCCTCTTTTGCTTTAAGTATGCCTTTTAAAGGCATATCTGGGAGCCTTTGCAATGGAACCCGCCCTACGGCTCCTACTAGAGGGGGTTGTTCCCTTTTCCCGGTGACGGATTCCTCTCAACCGGTTTTGTGCTTCCTTTCCATGTGGGTCCACCTAATCGCGGGTAATTAAAATTTTCGCCTTGGCACTTTGCACTGTGTCCGTATTCGCAATGTGCCTTACACCACCCGCGTGGCCCTTCGAAGCGTTGACGCGAGTGACTCCTTCGACGTCTATTATACCTATCCTGACTCTGAAGTTGTGCAATATCACTACGCAAGCTAGCAACTTCTCTACATAAGAAACGCAAAGTTTCTTGTATAGCCAGGTGGTTTTCGGTATCTGCCCTGCCTGGCTGCATCGTTACAGAATCTGCCATTACAGCATGTACTTGTGGTTCTTGCTGTTTATACACGCCGTCTAACCCTCTGAGTTTTGTTGGCCAATCAATGTTCATTGTGTCAAATACTTCCATTGTTGTTCTGAGCCTAATTGGTAGCTCAGCTGTAAAAATGGAGTTGACTACATCTCTAGATATAATCAACCTGGAAGCTTTTGTGCAAAGGCGTTCGTAAAATTCGGACGGCAGTTGACGCCCCATTTTTTCTAAGCGTAATAATTCGCACATTTGCGCTGATCTTCCAGGCTGATATCTCTGTTGAATTTCTGCCATTAATAACTCAAATGCATTATACGGCTTTTCTTCTACAGTTCTGTCTCTGAAATTTTCCAAAGCATTTCGGAAATTTTCAGGCAATGCCATCCATGCTGCAACAAATTTTTCCATAGGGTTCACGATATTGTAAGCACTAAATATCATTTGGGCATCTCCTACCCAACTTGAATGTTTTTCTGACTTATACTGTGGTAGACTTAATATTTTTGGACTGGCGCGGTCGCCAAATTTTGTTGAGGCCCCTAACCTATTCGTGTCTGTAAGCCCCATAGATGCCAGATCGCTGGAAGTCCTAAAATTCACAGTAGAATCTGATATGCTTATATTATTGCTAGTGTCATTTAAATTCAAGTCCGCTATGTCCTGCACTAACTTGCATGTGTCCTCATACTTAATATCGGTATCCATGATCAAAAGTTTTAATAATTAAATTGACACTTACAATGGCAATCGGAAGGTGAGAGTCGGACAGCTGCTATGCCAGCAATAATCTGTTTCGATGTGTACGTGACCCACAAATAAAACAATTATACCTGTTCCAAGGCTCCTCCTCAGTGCTATATTATATCAGAACACAAGGCAAGGATTGGAAGAGTTTATTGTATAATGTTGTAATCGTTTATTATGGAAAGAAATGTTAAAATGCAGCAGACGAAATTTCAATACCAGGTTTGAAGCGAGATACTCAAAAACTGAAAATAGCGCACAATTTTAAAAATCAAGTCTTTAAACAAAGAATGTTCTGGAAAATAAAAAGAAAAAATTCTTTTTAAATAAAGTTGTTACAATCAGCTATGGTGGTTTAAATTTATCATTCAAGGTCATTTTATATAAGGCGGAGGATTCAACATCCTCTACAGAAATAAAAATCTCAAGAAAATCTGTTTCCGATAATAATTATCTTTGTCTTTTATTCAACCATGAGAAAGTATTATCACAATCAAAAAAATATCAGCAGGATTGCCGACTTTTTCAAGTTCAGTAGATAAAGTTTTAAAAGACATCTTAGATGGAGGCATTTCTCTAAGTCCCTTGGGTAATAGGTTATAAATTTTGTAGATTTTCAAGAAAGAGAATAACTTGCCCGCTACATTCTCCACCAAAGGAGGAGATATTGCCAAATGTCCAGATCTAGTTCCAACTTCATGACTCTTTCTTATCAGAGTCATATAGGCACCAGTCCACTGGTTCAAATGGAAAACTTTTATACAATAGCACATCCTCCGAAACCACAAAGATTGCAATGACACAAACTGTAATCTAGAGGCGTATATAGTGCAAGAAATAGGACTAATATGTTTCACAACTTTTCTTTGTACAGATTCTATCTTATTAGACAAACCCTTTGTTAAGGGATTCCAAGTAGCGGCAGCATATTCTAGTATCGGTCTAATCCATATTATAAACATTTTAAATTTTATTTCCTGCGATATAATATTTCTATTTATTACTGCCCATCTGTTCTTGGCACTGCCTACTACCATTTCAATTTGTCTCTCAGCAGAAGCCGTACAATGAATAGTTATGCCTACATCCTTAATTTCTTGCATAAGTTTTACCTCAAAAACATCATTAATCTCAGCATCATGAAAATAAACATAATTAAATTCTGTTCTGTTACCTATTTTTAAAGCTCTCGTCTTTTTACTGTTTATTCTCAGCCCTAGTGTTAACAAATATCTACTTAAATCATACAAATCTAGTGTCACATTATTTTTGGAGAATTCGACATTATTTGGATCAATTGTAAAGATTATTTTCAAATCATCAGCAAATTTGCAAGCTCTACCGTTAGGGATCTTAGTTTCCAAATGTGCAAATACAATTTTAAATAAAATTGGTCCCAAACTTGATCCCTTTGGAACTCCACTTGTTACCCTTTTCGATTTAGATATCAAATCGTTTACTTGAATACTCATTCTTCGATTATATATAGATACATCATCAAAATAGGAACAATTAAGGTATAATTCGAGTGTAACATTATGCAAAAAATTGAGAACCATGACTAGCAATTGATTGTATGTATTGTTGACTAATATGATGATATAATGCATAACATTTCAATTTTAATAAAACAAAACTTGGAAATAAAAATCTCAAGAAAATCTGTTTCCGATAACAATTATCCTTGTCTCTTATTCAACCATGAGAAAGTATTATCATAATCAGAATAAAAAATATCAGCAGGATTGTAGACTTTTTCAAGTTCAGTAGATAAAAATTTAAAAGACATCTTAGATGGAGGCATTTCTCTAAGCCCCTTCGGCAATTGGTTATAAATTTTGTAGATTTTCGAGAAAGAGAATAACTTGCTCGCTACATTCCCCACCAACGGAGGAGATATTGCCAAATGTCCAGATCTTGTTCCAACTTCATGACTCTTTCTTATCGGAGTCATATAGGCACCAGTCCACCATTTTAGCCAAGATGACAAGGAAAAATTCCAGAAGGCCAAAGATCTGTTAAGTCAAATAACCACATTAGCACCTGTGGATTGGACTAAGCCGTTTGAGCTAGTCACAGATGCTTCTGATGTAGCCATAGGAGCAGTATTACATCAACGGGATAATGGTATAGTCAAGTCGATTGGAATCCATAGTCAGAAACTACAAGATCGCGAGAAGTGATATGACGCGCTTGAAAAGGAGTTAATAGCAGTTTATTCTGCAGTGTTGCATTTTGAGCACTACCTAGATGTACATCAGTTTATGATATTAACTGATCATGAACTGTTGCTAAGTATCCTTGGGAAAGCAAATAGGTTAAATTATTCTCGGCGGATGAATTCACAAATAACCCGACTCGAAGAATTTGATTTTACCATTAGTCATATCTCAGGAAAAGAGAATGTGGTGGCAGATACTCTCAGTAGAACAGACGTATCAGATAAAGATATGATTCGTTCAGAGTCACTCGCATGCTCGGTTGTATCTTCTAATGATTTTGTCCAGAAATTGATGGAAGTACAAGGTCTTGATCCTTTAGTAGCTGTGTTGGCAAAGAATCCTACATATACACACAGGAAGATTGGAGATAAGTGGTTATTATGTGAAATCTCCAGGAGCCAACCTAGACCTTATGTACCGTTAGAATTAAGGTATAAGGTAATTCAGCAGCTACATGAATTCAGTCATCCTTCCATTAAGGCAACTATTAGGATGGTCACTGATAGATATGTATGACCTAAGATGTCGAAAGACATAAGAGCCTGGGTAAGGACATGTGCCCGGTGTCAAACTTGTAAAGTTTGGCGTCATACCAAAACTGAAATTAAAACGATTGGTATACCAGCGGGTCAATTCATGCATGTTCATATTGATATAGTAGAAATGCTTGAGATTTCCGGCCAAAAGTATTTACTCACGATGGTCGATCGGTTCAGTCGTCAGTTTGAGGTAGCAATCCTGAGGGACATGACAACTCAAGAAGTCTTACTTATGTTCTTGCATAATTGGGTGTCGCGATATGGTGTACCGGTATGGGTAACTACTGATCGTGGTAGTCAGTTTATGTCTGAACTGTTTATCAGATCATTGAATACAATGGGGATAGAAGTAAGACACACATCTGCTTATAATCCCAGAGCTAATGGGATGGTTGAGAGACTGCACAGGGAGCTGAAGGCTGCATTACGCTGCACCGGTGGATCCAGTTGGATACATGATTGGCCCATAGTTTTGTTGGCAATGCGAAACAGATACAGAGTTCAGTTAGGAACATCCATAGCAGAACTTGTTTATGGAGACCCATTGAGGTTACCTGGAGATCTTCTAATAGAAGCTCCAAGTTGTCTCGATTGGGTCTCTAGTTCAGTAGATTGGTTTGTTGGAGCATTGAGAGGTAAAATGAGTCGTTTAGCTCCAACCAAAACTAGAAGTACAAAGTCCAAATGCTATGTATCTTCAGATTTAAAGCTGGCATCGCATGTGTATATAACTAACAAGAACAGACAGAATTGTCTGACTCCATTCTATAAGGGGCCATTTAAAGTCAATCATATGACTGAGAAAAATGCATTTATAGAAGTAAATGGCACAGTAGAATGTGTAACACTGGATCGCTGCATTCCACAGTTTATTTGGACGGAGGAGGAGACTGAGGAACAGTATTCATCGAAGTATCCAGAAGTTGAGGCGAGATGTGACTCAGAAATTTGTGAGAAAAACGAAGAGTCGAACAAATATGGAAAAGAAGTAAAGATTAAAACCAAGACAACTGAGAATAAAGAACAATGCAATATGAATATGAAATCTAGTGAAGTACCAGCACAACTTGTTGAAACTCGTTCTGGAAGAGTCATCAAGAAACCGAAGAATGAGGACTACATCATGTATGGTTAATCATCTTAAACATGAGGGTGTATGTGGAGGTTAATTTAATTATTGGACACCAATTAACTCCTCATATAAAAATAAATCAATTTTTATTTTTGGACATTTGATGTTATCGCTGGTTTCGTAAAACAATATTGTAATTTTTGAAAAAAATTGTAAATTTTTTGGAAGTTCTTTTGTTCATATTGTCGAAGTTTTTGACTTGTCTTGTCGAAGGAAAAAGTTGTAGTTTGATCTGAGTTGCTGAATTGCACAAGCGGAACACTGCGTGGTTCCATCTCCGATATCTTTGCTAATAAATTATTGTAATCCACTTTTATCAATCGTTCTTATTACGCATTATTCAGAAGGATCTCAAATTTTCTTCAGGTAATTGACGTGGATATTTGTTTTCAAGGTCACCACCGTATCATCCATATAATCTGGGGATATCAGCGTATCCTGGTAAGCTTAATTAATATAATATATAAATTGCAAGTAATTTAATATTATGGCTGGTTTATTAAATACTGAGGATATAGTGCAGTTGGCTAGTGGACTTAAGGATTGTAGCTTAAAAGATAGTTCAGAGGAACTTAAGTATTCCAAGACAGATGATCATTCCGTATATATGGATTTTCCGGGCCTGGCATCCAAGAGACCCCCTTATGGTAGTGACCTAAGGGCCTCTACAAACTGTGATTTTAGACACAATCTCTGTTAGATTCAAACAGTTTTAATTGAGATTTCGTATTTTGAATCTCACGGCGCGCGGTTTGGAATGGCTACGGTTCTGTCGCATACCTATATTGAGAAAATCGTTACGGACCTTCAGAACTCTGTGATGGTGCTGAAGGATGAGACCAATCGTATTAAGAATTGAATGTCAAAATTGGAAACAGATGTTGATGCGTATACGGCGAAATTGGAATTAGCGGAAAAGAAAAATGAAACTTTAAGCGTACAAATTATAGTGTAACTCGTGGCTCCGCGTTACAACCCAACGATGTTCGATTTTGACAAATACGGTGCTCTTTAAGGTCAACTAATCTAACTCTGTTCTTACACAATATTTCTCTTAACTGTGATTTTAGCAACAATCTCTGTTATTTTCAAGCAGTTTTAATTTATATTTCTTGAACTGCAATTTTATTTGTAATTAATAGGGGTTGTTTATTAAATATACAGAACCGCACGCGATATGCATGGAACACGCGGTGGATTATTGTGTCACAGTGGATTCATTTCGCTCAGTTGGATTATTCGCAGTTTACGCGAGGGATTTACTGCTCACATTTAACTATGCCTATCCGAATTTCAGAGAATAATGGATTATTATAATGATATAATTTAAAAACATAGCAAATAGTGAACTAATTATTTGTGACACTTTGTCATTGAAGTCTTTACACGAATTTCATCAATTCATTTCAGTGACAACTTTTAACAGTGTCTATGTTCATATCATCATATATTTTCAATCGGTTGCATATATTCATTTCAATTCAGTCATTTGTGAAGGTATAATTGCTTGTGTGAAAGACATGCAAATTTGTAAATATCGTTCATTTTACCAACGTCTAGTGCATGAACAATTTTGTTTAACTGTGACTTGTGCATGAAAAATTCATCTTGGTGAATACTGTTTTAACTTTTGCCGTCTAGAGTACGCACAATTTAGTTTGACTGTGACTGGTGTTTAAGACATTCATTTGTGTTAAAATTTAATTTACTTGCCGTCTAGAGCACGGTCAATTTGGACTACTTATGATTTCATATGCGAAACCATTTACAATACATGTGTGATCCTTCATATCAGTCTTCTCTTATCACACATCGGGAAGAAGCCGGGGATTAATCAAGTGCACGGATTTCCACAGTCACTACCAAACTAATGTAGGGCATGATAAATCTCGCAAAGGTCTCCTACATAAATGGTGCCCCGTTTCGTCGAACTCACAGCCAGCAAAGAATTAATAAACATCTAGATATTGTGAAATTCAAGCACTTTGGATGAATGCCATGAAGGAAAGTAAATTCTAAGACACATATCACAGAAAAATACCCTCTCGGGAATACAGTGCTCGAAGACAGCCGGACGATGACGGGTGAGGACGATGTTACACTGCCATCTATTCTCGACAACACTCATACGCATAAGTTGTGGTCCAGTTCAGGAAAGGCAGGAAGCCCGGTGGTGAGCCCAGCAACAGGCCGCACCAACACATGGACACAGTATAAAATATGCCAATTCGATCCAGTCTACCTTGACGAGTGGGTCGACGATGTTACTTTATTGACCAATGTGTCCAATATAACAGACGAGGGCTCAATATTTTTGAGGGCTTGGGAGACGATCTTAATGCCTTTCAGACGCGGACTCAAATATATCCTGCATCAATACACTGAGGGCACATTTGCGCAGCTATGACAGAGACTGCAACGCGAGGTCAAGCAGCGTTTGACACCAGATCGAGAAGACAGGCTTACAGAATTAATGAGCCAGATGTCCCTAGGTAGCCGCACGCCTTCTGAGCTATTTAGGGAGATGGAGCAGAAAGCCTTGGAATTCAACCTGCCCAAGGAAATCGTAATGCGACTGTTCATACAGAATCTTCCGCCGGCACTACAAGAGATGGCCACGTTCCTGCGCGAATCCCTCGAAGTACAAGACGACGTTCTGCCGGCACGTCTAGACAAGTGGTGGAAGAAACACCACTACAGCTCACCTGCCCAAGAGAAAGGCCACATCACCTCAAGACTGTTCGAATCACAACCCACCGCATCATCAGCCGGAACAAATGTCACGAATGAACGCCTCATCAGCCTGCTCGAGAACCTCACCGTAAGGCCAAATTTGGCCTCAGTCGATGCCGTCCATAATAGACGCGACCAGAGCAGGCGTGACCACCGTCGTCCACCGACCCGGAATAGCGCCAGGAGGTCGACGTCGAGAGACCGGGCCACAGTGCCACAGTTACCAGCGGAGTGGTGTCCGAATCACCGCAGCTATGGCCACTCCACACGTTATTGCCTCGGAAACGGCTGCACATTCCCGCGCACAGACGCGACGTTCAAGTGGGCGCGGTCACCCTCAACAACTCAGGAGGATCCGCCCATGGAAGGTTCGGAAAACTGGTGGGGTCAGCCTCCTCGGCTGGCAGTAGAGGCTGAGCACCCCAAGATCGTTGGCCGCTCCACGTCTGATGGCTCGAAGCACGTTGCTTTCGCGGTAGAGCGCAATCAAACTATTGTATTTACAGCGACGGCTCCAGTCAAGTCATGCTTCAAACGCCCAAATGCCAGCAACCAGTCTCATCGTCAGTTGCCACTATCAACATCTTTTCTCATCCGTGACGCAACCTCTGGCGAATTATTTCTCATAGACACTGGATCAGACGTAAGCTTACTACGCCACAATTATTTCGAACCCACCCACCCAGTCGACACCAGCAGTCTGACATGCGCCAATGGCTCCAACATAGCGAAGTTTGGGGTACGAGTACACACAATCTCGTTCTCCAACTCAAATGATGTTTCAATTATCCTTTCATCCACGCCAACACGACAAGAAACATCATTGAACGTGACTTTCTCGAACACTTCCACCTGACCATTCGTCCAAGAACACGAGAGATACGCACTGCAGACAATCAGTTGCGTACGTCAGCGCTAAAACATACGACTCGCGCCGAAGCAGTCTCATCTATACAGCTTATTCCTCCATTTCCTCATGTACCGCAACTGGACGATGTTCTGAAACGTCATGAAGAAATTTTCAAACCTATCTCCTTCATGCCCGATCTCAAGAGGAAGCGTGCCATCACAGCACATCGTATCATCTTGTCGAAACCACTTCCTAATCCTCCACGAGCACGTCCATTGGCACCACACAAACATAAGGCTGCCGAGCAAGAATTCGCCATGCTACGTCAACAAGGCATCTGTACACGATCCAGCTCACCTTTTGCGTCGCCTGTGGTAGTAGTACCAAAGAGTGAACCAGACACATTCAGGGTGTGCGGGGATTATCGTATTCTCAATTCTTGCACACAGTCTGATTCGTACATCCTGCCAAATCCAGCTGACCTACTCAGATCTGCTATCGGTCATGCTGTGTATTCAAAACTTGACCTAGTGAAAGCCTACTATCAAGTACCGATGGACAAAGACTCAGTATCATATACTGCACTCAGATTCACCGGAGGTGGTACGCACGAATATCACTATATGCCTTTCGGTCTCAAGAATGCCTCGCAAACATTCCAACGCGTTATGGACGAAATACTAGATGGTCTACCATTTGTAATTCCATATCTAGACGACATCCTGGTATTCTCCAACTCAATGACCGAACATATACAACATATTGAGATCCTGCTCACACGCCTAGCAGACTATGGCTTCGACTTCATGGTAACAAATGCGTCTTTGCACAGAAATCAATTGAATTCCTCGGTCATCAAATTTACGAAGAAGGCATGACACCAATACCTACTAAGTTTTGTTCTATTCAAGATCTACAGCCTCCAACCACCGTTCCGGCATTACGACGATTCTTGGGCAAGATGATCTACTATTCTCTATTTATACCCTGCGTTGCCAAGATTCTGGCACCTCTTCACAACTATCTCGTGCCAGAAAGCCTTTTCGTCAAGAAATCACAACCGATTCAGCTCAACGTGGACGACATGCAGGCTTATGAGGATGCCAAAAGGGCCCTATGCAAAGCGACCATGCTACATTCCCCGGATTGTTCTCAACCTATTGAATTGATAGCTGACGCATCCGACGTTGCCATAGGCGCAGTACTTCAACAATCCATCAATAGCATACACCAACCTATCGCATTCTATTCGCAAAAACTACAACCTCGCGAGACGCGATATGATACATTAGGAAAAGAGTTACTCGCAATCTACCGCTCGATCCTACACTTCCACACCTATCTGGATGGCCGAAAGTTCAAGATCTACACAGACCATCTTCCTCTACTTCCGATGCTGAGAGGAAAGAAAGAGTATTTATATTCACGACGTGTCAACTCACAACTTACACGAATACACGAGTATGAATATGAAGTCACTCATGTCAAAGGATCAGAAAACGTGGTCGCAGACTCCCTAAGCCGTCCTGCAGAAATCTGTGCCTCAATCATGTGTCCTTCACCTATAAGCACTCAGGAATTGCAAGCAGCTCAGCAAGATGATCCATCACTTCGGACATTTGATGTCAATCGCCTGAAAACATTTCATTATGATGGAACTCTGCTGCAGTGTGAAATAACTGGCGTGGGCCCTCGGCCGTTTATACCTGAAAAACTCCGTCACAAGATCTTCGAAGTCTACCATTCAATGAGCCACCCATCTGGCGAAGCATCAGTGGAAATTCTATCCAGAACGTATTTTTGGCCTGGCATGCGGCGAGATATCAAGATGTGGTCAAAACAATGTCTAGAATGTCAGAAATGCAAAGTGACGAGACACACCAAAACGGTGCCACAAGTCATTCAAGTGCCCAAAGTCCGGTTTACGCACATACACGTTGATCTGGTAACCTTACCTGCCGTGAACAATATGCGATATCTACTGTCAATACGGGATCGCACCACTCGATGGTATGAGGCCATACCACTGCCAGACATGAAGCAAGAAACTGTCAGTTATGCTTTAGAGCTCAATTGGTTCGCTCGGTTCGTTGCTCCAGCTGAAGTGACAACCGATCGTGGCGCACAGTTCCTCGGCGAAGAGTTCGCAGCCCTACTGCAATACTATGGTGTCAAACACTCCGTGACCGCGGCTCGCAACCCGAGAGCAAATGGTTTCGTCGAAAGGCCACACCGAGAACTGAAAGCGGCGCTCAAGGCTAGCCCAGAAGAAAATTGGCTTGCGGCTTTACCGAAAGTACTCCTATCAATGCGTACAAGACCTCGTGAGCCGATCAAATGTAGTTCCGCTGAAATGGTATTTGGCGAATGTCTACGGCTACCTGGCGAACTAGTCCGATCACGCTCTGAAACTGCAATAACGATGAACGATCCGACATTTCTGTTTCCACTTCGCAGTTTTCTACAATATAACGCTCAGAATCGGCCGATCTGTCCTACACGTCAGCAACATGGTCCAATTTATAAACGCAAAGATTTTGATAGCTGCAAATGGTTCTTCGTCAACAACGATATGGATAACAGGATTCTAGCCAAACCGAAGCGCGGTCCTTATCGTGTGTTAGATCGACGTCAGAATTACATCATTTTGGAGATTAATGGCAAAGCTGAAGCGGTCTCCAAACACAGACTATCCCCGGCCGACGTTGATCCAAATGACCCGCTGTTCCGCGATGTAGACCTATCAGGCGGTGAAGAAACGATAACGCCACCACCAGACAGTCTTGCTGACAACGGACTGACGCCCGACATCTCATCAACAACCGAGCCAACTGAAGCCGTCACGCCGCCGCGAGATAAAGAGGAACCAGAATCAGTGTTGACAGAGCCAAAATCAGTCGTTACACGGTATGGCAGAGCAATAACACCTCCTGTAAGGTTAGCCCCTTTCATTGTGTACTAATTTTCATTGTCGGGGGGTGTATGTAACACGCGGCTCCGCGTTACAACCCAACGATGTTTGATTTTGACAAATACAGTGCTCTTTAAGGTAAAATAATCTAACTCTGTTCTTACAAAATATTTCTCTTAACTGTGATTTTAGAAACAATCTCTGTTATTTTCAAGCAGTTTTAATTGAGATTTCTTGAACTGCAATTTTATTTGTAATTAATAGGGTTGTTTATTAAATTTACAGAACCGCGCGCGTTACGCATGAAACACGTGGTGGATTATTGTGTCACAGTGGATTCATTTCGCTTAGTTGGATTATTTGCAGTTTACGCGAGGGATTTACTGTTCACATTTAACTATGCCTATTCGAATTTGAGAGAATAATGGATTATTATAATGACATAAGTTAAAAACATAGCAAACAGTGAACTAATTATTTGTGAAACTTTGTCATTGAAGTCTTTGCATGAATTTCATCAATTCATTTCAGTGATAAATTTTAACAATGGCTATGTTCATATAATCATGTATTTTCAATCGGTTGCATATATTCATTTCAATTCATACATTTGTGAAGGTATAATTGCTTGTGTGATAGACATGCAACTTTATAAATAGCGTTCACTTTACCACCGTCTAGTGCATGGACAATTTTGTTTAACTGTGACTTGTGCATGAAACATTCATCTTGGTGAATACTGTTTTAACTTTTGCCGTCTAGAGTACGGAAAATTTAGTTCGACTGTGACTGGTGTTTAAGACATTAATTCGTGTTAAAATTTAATTGTATTTCCGTCTAGAGCACGGCAAATTTGGACTACTTATGAATTCATATGCGAAACCATTTAAAATACATGTGTGATCCTTCATATCAGTCTTCTCTTATCACACATCGGGAAAAAGCCAGGTATTAATCATGTGCTTGGATCTCCACAGCCGCTACCAAACTAATGTAGGGAATGATAAATCTCGCAAAAGTCTCCTGCAGTAGAATTGACTGAAGCGTTACATATGAAGTTAGATAAATTACAGATAAATGTTCAGCCATGGGTTGAGTTGGCTGACATAACAGTGGAAGACGACACGCCAATCAAGAATAAAACATCAGGGGAAGAAATAATAAACATATTAGCGAATGAAGTATCAGCGCGGATTAGCAAACGAGAACAGCTAATTTTATTTAATCTTGATGAAAACGTTGACGAAAAAGATGTCGAGAAATTAAACGTCCTGATCAAGGATGAGACGCATTCTGACATTGCTAAATGTTTTAGGGTTGGAAAACGATCCGATCTTCCTAGACTGGTGGTTATAATGTTATCAAAGTGGCCAACGAATATGCAAATCGAGGCTATCAATAAAAGGAAAGGTGAGAATCTGAATTTTCATAGCATATTTATTGGACGTGACAAAACATTTCTCCAACGAATGTTGTCAAAAGCGAAAAAGCTAAAGAACAACCAGGAGCGGAAGCCATCTACTTTTGATCACGATATTATAAGTAATTTATCGAGAGAGATACAATAACAAAAAACGATGTATCATTACTAAATGTTGTGGACAGCGGGGGGGGGGAAGAGAAGAATTATGGCCTCAAAACACGGGAAACGAACAATAAGGAAGCCAACAAAGCTGAACCAGTAAAAGTCGATAATTGTTCAGATAAGTCGTATTCTACATTTACTTTATTTTATGCCAACTTTCGAAATGTTAGGAACAAAAACGTTTTGCTGTGTAATTTTATAATAAGTAACGATTTTGATTTTATAATATTATCTGAAACTTGGCTTAACAAGGATATTGAAAACCACGAATTTGATATTCCTCATTATTCTTTATTCAGAAAAGATAGATCGCTGGATGAAAGAGGTGGAGGAGTACTCATTTAAATTAAATCTTTATTAAATGCGAAAATTTTACATACTAGTGAAGATAATGCAATCATTGATTTTTTAACTATACAAATTGATAATCTGATCTTAACCGCATTTTACAGACCGCCGTATGCTACTTTATATGATGATCAAACATTTACCAATTCTTTTCAATCTATTTATGACTGTCATGGCTATAATGTGGTGGTAGGTGATTTTAATAAGTTACATGACTGTGAAATAATCAATTTTATTCTAATCACGATCTCAAGCAGATTATAAATGAATCAACTAGAGGTTCGCAATGCTTAGATCATGTATACTTAGAAACTGAAACGGTGAAATCACACAGTTATAATGTTGTTAACTATTTCAAAGAACTGGATCACAAACAAATTATTTTACAATGGAACATCTTGAGTAGCAAAACACAGAAACTTAATTTTGAAAATGAACACGTGAAATGTTCAGAATCAACTGGAATCTTTTTAGAGAATTAAGCATACTGATTGATTATGAAAGTTTTTATATCTTGAACACTTACGAATTTGTTTCTTCTGTTTCATCGTTATTATCTGTTTTATTTCAGGCATCTACGTTTACGGATATTATACCGAAACGAATTAATAGGAAATTATGTAAACTAAGAATTAAACGAGATAATATAATAAAGTGTAGTCTTATCAATAGTATTAAACAAATGAGGTTAGATTTGATTGATAACGAAATTAATTCATCACTGCTGATAATTCGTCAAAGATCAGAACGAATTATTTTGGCCAAAATGAAGAGTAATCCTAGACTAGGATACAAACTCCTCACAGATTACAGTAAATATAAGGAAAAGTTAAAGCTTATTTTACCTGTGGATAAAACTGAGTATGAATTTCTCTGTGAATTGGATGAAGTATTTGGCAAATTGATATGTAATCCACAGAATGAAAGAAATTTCATGGAACTACCTGATCCTTTGGGAGACCAAGAACCAGGACTTGTTATTGACAGTGATGAATTGATAAAATTAATATTAAAAATCAAATAAAAAAACAAAAAGATCACCTTGGTATTTCGATTGATAGCCTGCTTCAATTACCCTTAACTTTTATGAATGCGCTCTGCAACTTTATAAATAGAATTTTGAAGAATGAGAAATTACCAATCGATATACTAACGATAGTAGCTAAACCGTTGCCAAAAGTAAGTAAGCCAACGTGCGCCAGTGATTATAGATTAATCTCTATTATCCCTTCGTTTTTTAAGATAATAGAACGATTGATACTAGATCAGTTAGAATGTATGTTGCCGGCTGATTTTAATTTATGTCAACATGGCTTTACGAAATATAGATCGACAACTACTAATATGTTTGCTATGTGGAAACATGTAATTACATTAGATGAGAATAAGTTAGATGCATTAATTGTATTTATAGATATCTCAAAAGCTTTTGACTCTATATCTTTTGATGCTATTTGAATGCGATTAGTTTGTTGAATATTGATCCGAATATTTTTAGATTACTTAAATACTATTTATATAATCGAAGAATGAGTATTCAAGTAAACGATTTGATATCAAAATCGAAAAGAGTAACAAGTGGAATTCCACAGGGATAAAGTTTGGGGCCATGTTTATTTAAAATCGTATTTGCACATTTGGAAATTAAGATCCTTAACGGTCAAGTTTGCAAATTCGCTGATGATTTAAAAATAATCTTTCCAATTGATCCAAAAAATGTCGAATTCTCCAAAAATAATGTGACATTAGATTTGTATGATTTGAGTAGATATTTGATTACACTAGGGCTGAGAATAATCAATAAAAAGACGAGAGCTTTAAAAATAAGGTAACAGAACAGACATTCATCATGTTTATTTTCATGATGCTGTGATTAATGATGTGTTTGGAATGAAACTTATGCAAGAAATAAAGGATTTAGGCATAACTATTCAATGTACAGCTTCTGCTGAGAAACATATTGAAAAGATAGTAGACAGTGCCAAGAAAAGATGGGCAGTAATAAATCGAAATATCTTATCGAATGACATAAAACTTAAAATGTATATAATATGGATTAGACCGATACTAGAATATGCTGTCGCTACTTGGAATCCATTAAAAAAGGGTTTGTACAATAAGATAGAAGCTGTACGAAGAAAAGTTGTGAAACAAATTAGTCCTATCTCCTGCACTATATACGCCTCTAGATTACAGTTTGTATCAATGCAATCTTTGTGGTTTCGGAGGATGTGCTATTGCATAAAAATTTTTCCATTTGAACCAGTGGACTGGTGCCTATATGAATCCGATAAGAAAGAGTCATGAAGTTGGAACTAGATCTGGACGTTTGGCAATATCTCCTCCTTTGGTGGGGAATGTCGCGAGCAAGTTATTCTCTTTTTAGAAAATCTACAAAATTTACCAAGCCAGGGCTGCGCCTCCATCTAAGATGTCTTTTAAATTTTTATCTACTGAACTAGAAAAAGTCTACAATCCTGCTGATATTTTTTATTTAGATACAATGATAATACTTTCTCATGGTTGAATAAAAGACAAGGATAATTGTTATCGGAAACAGATTTTCTTGAGATTTTTATTTCCAAGTTTTGTATTATTAAAATTGAAATGTTATGCATTATATCATCATGTTAGTCAACAATACATACAATCAATTGCTAGTCATGGTTCTCATTTTTTTGCACAATGTTACACTCGAATTATACCTTAATTTTTCCTATTTTTGATGATGAATCTATTATTCCTTACAGCCGAACTTACTGATATTGATATATTGTACAGTACAACTAGTGAGATTTACTTATCTACATGAGACTAATTGCACATTTTTATGTGATGAGCTAACTTTTTTTTATATTGTACATTTTCCAATTTTATTATTTGATGGAACATGTGTGGTTTGAATTCAAATAAAGATATTCTATTCTATTCTATTCTATTTATTGAACTGCAATTTTAATTGTAATTAACAGGGTTTGTTCTAATAAATAAACACACCCGCGCGCAATACGCTGGGAACATGCGGTGGATTATAGTGTAACACGCGGCTCCGTGTTACAACCCAACGATGTTCAATTTTGTAGAGGCTCCTAACCTATTCGTGTCTGAGAACCCCATAGATGCCAGATCGTGTTCAGTCCTATAATTTGCAATAGAATCTGATAAGCTTGTATTTTTATTTACATCTGCAAAATTAATACATGTCATGTCTTGCGCTAACTTGCTAGTGTCCTCAAATTTAAGATTTTCATCCATATCTATCGAATTTAATTATTAAATTGACACTTAATGTTAGGCAAATCGGGATGTGAAACCTTGCACGATGTAAAACACCCGAACAAATAATCTGGAAAGAAATAGACGCAAAAAACAGAATTATTAAATTACCTGTTGCAGAAAGTCCCCAAATGCGTACATCAATAATAAAATGGAAGTCAGTATTAGCAGGCGTATATTGTATAAATCGATCAGACTTGTAATAAAGAAAAATGAAACAGTTGCAGCAGACCGTGGAAGATACAACCAATCGAGGACAGTAATGCTCGAAAACTCAAAATGGCGCACAATTCAAAGTCAAGTATTTAAACAAAGAAAGTTCTGGAAAATAAATGAAACAAATTCTTTCTAAATAAAATTCGAATCAATCAGCCAAGGTGGTTTAAATTTATCAGTTAATGTCACTTTAATTTTGGCGGAGGAATTATCTTCCTCCACAATTTTGACAAATATGGTACTCTTTAAGAATAAATAATCTAACCCTGTTTTTACACAATATTTCTCTTAACGGTGATTTTAGAAACAATCCCTGTTAGTTTCAAACAGTTTTAATTGAGATTTCTTGAACTGCAAATTTATTTGTAATTAATTATTGTTTTATTGAATAAGAAAAATTATCGGGCGGAACGCAACGACCGGAGAGAGCGTGCTTGTGGCTTTCAACATTTTTCTCTACTTTCGAAGGATATCGGGTTTTATTTTGTTTTTATTTTCAGATTCTCGGGATTTCTTGTCTTATTTCTTCTCCAGGATACTCTAGGAATCTACCTACACATTTTTTGGAATCTACCTTCAGTTACCAAGGATCTATTTCTAGCCCACCCGATTTTTCCGTTTATTTCTACATTTTAATACCTATTCTTTTTCGCTCATAATTACTCATTTTTTCCCTCTATTTTACCGTAATCAACATTAATTCTACTCTTCTATCTAACTCCATCATGAACCAACTTTCGTCGCCAGCCCCCATCTCCCCGCTCCTCACCCAAAAGATTATCTCCAATATTTCTGATCTCCAACAGCAAATGGCGGATATCACAGGATTACTTGGAGCACTGACTGGCAACCTTTCAGTCTCCTCCGTTCAGCCCCATTTGTTGCGTCAAGCAGATGCGTTTCTGAATGGGGTAGCCAGGGAGGTTGCCCTGCGAAACCACAACAAGCGAAACCTCTTTCTTTGGTCTCCGCGCTCCCCACTCTCAAAGGACGATCTGGCCTCAGATCTCATCAGTCAAATAGGGGAAAACTTTAGCCACCTTAAAGAGATCTCCTCGGGAAAGGATCGAGCCTTCATTCTCTCCTCGCACAAAAGACTGTCTGACGATGAGGTTCGTCATCTCAAATTACACTCGCCCATCTTAACATCCGGACAAGTCAAACTCAAACGAGACTACACTCTGCTACAGAGGACTCTAGAGAAAGCCCAAACTCACACACCGGACACCACCCCTCCTCCAGCTCATCACGCCTTTCCGGGCTGGAGCAATCCAAAGAAAAGCCGTTCAGTTCACGGCGAACTCCTTGGCGACGCACCTTCCTCCAGTCCACCCCTACTCACACCTTCCCGATTTGAAGGCCTTCCTCTCACTTTTAGCCCTTACTCCGCAACCAGTCCCCCCACACTATCTCAAGCTTTACCACGTCGTCGTGGCCGACCACGCCGCGCTAAGCCTCCTAATAACGCATCTTCTCTCCCAAACTCGTCCGCCAGGTCCACATCCCCTCGACAAGTTACCTTTGTGACAGATGCTATGACCCAGAAACCGAAAAAAAGTAAGTCTACTAAGGCCAAGCAAAACTTCGACCCAGCCCCATCAACTTCATCTCCCCCTATTGAATCCATCATCGTCCCCACCCTGGACAGTTCCGCCTCAGCTCCTGATCTTTCTCCGTCTCTGCTCGCCCCCTCAACGCACCTTCCGAATGCCCCCTCGGACCCAGATATCTCGCCCCCGTTTTGCTTTCAAACCCTACAACTGCCTCACCCACCTGATAAACGCGGGACAACAGAAATCCAAATCGACGCTGACCACTCTATCCTTGTCAACGAGCGGTCTCTCACCCTCATCAGCCCTAGATCTCGCTCCGCCCGCCAGCGGAAAGCCCCCGCACGCTTCACCTCCCCGATCTAACCATCTCTCTCTCAAAGCGCTCTCAGCAATCCTCATCAACTGCAGGTCACTTACGCCTAAAATTAATCAACTACGAGTCCTCTAACAAGATTGACATATGCGTTCTTGTTGAGACTTGGCTGTCCCCTTCCATCCACTGTGATGATATTTTCCTCATTCATGGATTCACGTTCCTTCGTAGCGACAGAAATGTCGGTCGTGGGGGCGGACTTGCTGCCTATGTCCGATCCCTTCTTATGCCCAAACGCTTGTCGACATCGAACTCTCAAGGATTGGAATTTCTCTCGTTTCAGCTACAAATCCTTAACCAAAGCATATCTACCTGTGTTGTCTACAGACCCCCTAATATCTCACTCATCGACGACACTCGCGGGGCCCAACTTCTATCTACCTTTTTTCTCTTTACACTCTGATCGGTACGTCGTTGTGGGTGATCTCAACCTCCCCATGACTAACTGGCATAATCTAGCGTCCGAAAGTCATCCATTGCTTCGACTCTACGCGGATAACCTGCTACACCAATTCGTGCATTTTCCTACCCGAGGGAACAACCAACTGGATTGTGTACTCTCCAATAACGAGGTGACCGATGTTCGCTCTCGGGAGATCTTCCCCAACCTTGATCACTGTCAGGTATCCTTCCTCTTACCTCTCTTATCCTTCACCCCTCGAGAAGACACCCAATCTTTCAGACGATTCACCAACTGGGAAGAGTTCCGCCGACTCTGTGACACAGTTAACTGGAGGGACCTCTTTCTCCCAAACAATCTCTCCTCGTGCTTTTCCGAAGTCCATAACATCCTATCCTCCCACTATAACTCCGCCACCTCTATTCAACAAGTATACTCGACGAATAAGTTGAACGCTCTGTTTAAGGCACGTGACAACCTCGCACGCAACTCTCGCCTACGCATATCGTCACTTGCTCGCGCCCTCGCTCTGAGACGCATTGATGGGCTCATTAAACAGGCTATCAACAAACAAGCGCTCCACATCGAAAAACGCATCTGCTCAGTTCCTAATCCCCGGGCAAAGTTCGCCATCATCAAACACCAATTGCTGCAAAAGCCTAAAACCTCGTTTATCAACTTCTCTCAGTCAGGCGACCTCTGCTTCGCCAATGATTATCTGACTCACCTTCTCGACTCCTTTTCCACTCCCACTCCACCTGTTGAGATGTTAGACAACGGAGACACCGAGAACCTACGCTGGTTCCATGTCTCTCCGGCTTCCGTCGCCCAAGCAATTAAAAACATTAAATCTAAACACCAATTTGATCAATATGGTGTCTCGGTCAGTATGATTGCCCTTCTAGGCTGGAACGTCTTCTCTCTGATTGCAGATGTTATTAATCATTGTCTCGAAACCACCTATCTTCCCCCGGACTGGCTCAATTCGACGATCTCTCCTATCCCTAAAAATGGCACTTCTTCGATCTCATCATTTAAAGATCTCCGCCCCATTACTATCGTCCCTTCTTTCACCAAAATCTTCGACAGGATCTTATACAACCTAATCTACCCCTCCATTAAGTCTCATATAAACTTCTATCTCCTCGATGATCAACATGGCTTTCTGAATGGCCGCTCCTCTTCCACCAACTTAGTTAGTGTTCTCGATCTTTGCTACTCCTCCTTCTCTAAAGGGCTACAGTGCATCCTCCTATTCCTGGATATTTCCAAGGCTTTTGACTCGCTGTCATTTTCAGCAATCGAATCCACCTTACTGAGAAGTGGTATCTGCGGCAACGTACTCAATCTTATTAGTTACTATCTTCGAAACCGATATGCGACAGTAAAAGTTGGCAGTAGTCACTCGCAGCCAGCCCATATCAGATCCGGTGTTCCCCAGGGCTCCGTACTTGGTCCCATTATCTTCAACCTTACGCTCGCGCACATACAGGTTGATGACAACCTTTTCAAACTGTTCAAATATGCGGATGACATGGTTATCGTATTCAGCAACTCCAAAACATCCAACTCCTTATCCCTTATATCGGAGCTCCTATCCTCGCTCCACTCGCAGCTCAGCAGAATCGGCCTCAAACTAAATCCCACCAAAACTCGCATAATGAAACTCTCCTCTGATCCATTCTGCTCTATCCCGGTTGCCAACTACCCCCTTGATATAGAAATAATAGATTCGGCCAAACATCTTGGCATTCACTTCTCAAAATCCCTAGACTTCTCTCTTCACCTTACACACACTACCTCCAAACTCTTCAAATGGGCCCGTCTGATCTGTTTTAAGACTAACAATCCCACTCTCCAACTCACGTTATTCAAGGTCTACGTTCTGCCCCTCATTTCCTACGCCAGCGAATTCTACTGTCCTCTAACCCTCGCCTCCTCCTATACTATTGAACAGATATCCTCCAGATTTCTAAAACGAGTCTTCCCGAAATGCCAAAACTATAGGGAACGCCTTCTTCTGGCAAACCTTCTTCCGCTTTGGTTCACCCGTCACCTTCGCGTCATTTCTTTTATCCACAAGATCACAACCTGCTTACCACTCTCCAATTTTGCCCACCCCAGTCACCACTATGCCACACGTTCTAGTAACTCTTCTATCCAAGCCTACCATACCCCCACCATATTTAAAAAAATCTATCTCTTCTCCAAAGCCACTAATGTCTTCAACGCTCTCCCCACAGACATAAAACTCCTACCCCAGCACGAATTCAAAAAGGCAGCCCATCAGTACTTCTTCAACAAATTTCTTTGTGATACGACCGATTGGAAACGAAACTGGTTCCTTCTCAATCCATAACATTTACTTCACCCCAGGCTATCCTCTTTACTAACTTCGTAGGGTTAAATCCCTCAGGCAGCCATCTTCCACTCTACCTCTCTTGTCTTATTCTTTTCTTCTAGATTCACTAATACCACCTCTCAGCCCATTCCTAACCCCATTATATCCACGTTGTGGATACTCTACTACGTTTTGCTCATCCAACTCTTTTCTTTCTTTCTTGTTTCAGCGGAGGACCGGAAACCCAACAGCCCTACCGATCCACCAACGGTTCGCTTCGGACTTCGACTCTCCCTGGTCTTCGTTTAATCACAATCACGTTCTACAGATGCCTGCGATCCTTGCAAGACTCGCTCGCCTCAATCCTGCCGACTCCATCAATTCATTCGTCACGACAATGGACTCCAACGGTCGACGTCTACCTCCGGGCCGCCATCTTTTCATCTTCATCTTTGTTTTCGATCTCACATTCACCTTGAAGATCTGATACTTCACGGACTATCTCCTATTGATCTTGTCTAGTCAAATGGAACTTCGCTTATATTTATTTTTCACCAGATTGAACAATCTTGATGTTAATGATAACTTTTCCCCTCCCCAACACCTCCCCTTGCTATTAAATACTTTGCTAGTCACAATTCCACTCACCTCCACATATCATACCCTTGATTTGCTATTACAATGATTGGGCCAGTTGGCTTTTGATGCCAAATAAATATAATGTGTGTGTGTGTGTATTATTATTATTACTGTATTAATAGGGTTTTGTTTATTAAATACTTGTACGGTGATTCGATGGGAATTACTTCCATTGTTGAGTTATTCGCAGTTTATACAAGTGATTTACATTTTGCATCTAATTCTATATATTAGAATTTCAGAGTACAATGGATTATTATATTTAAATAAGTTTAGACGTAAGCAAACAGTGGATTAATTATTTGTGAAGTTTTTTCATTGAAGTTTTTACACGATTTTAGTCTATTCACCATCAGTGACAACTTTTACCAGTGACTTTATTAATATAATCATATATTTTCAATCGGTTACATGTATTCATCGCAATTCAGACATTTGTGAAAGAATATTTGCTTGTGTATAAGACATTCAACTTTGTTAACTGTGTTTCGTTTTGATGCCGTCTAGAGCACGGAATTTTTGTTTAACTGTGAATTGTGTATAAGACATTCAACTTTGTTAACAGTGTTTCGTTTTTGCTGCCGCCTAGAGCACGGACAATTTTGTTTAACTGTGATTTTTGTATAAGAAATTCAATTGGGTAAATTGTATTTCGTTTAGTTGCCGTCTAGAGCACGGTCAATTTGGACTAACTATGAATTTTCCATGCAACATTGTGTACAATATATGTGATCATTCGAATTAGCCTTCTCACATCACCCATCGGGAAAAGGCCGGGGATTGATCATAAGCACGGATCACAACGGAAGCTACCAATTCTATGTAGAGAGATAGCAACCCCGCAAAAGACCCCTACATAAATGGTGCCCCGTTTCGTCGAACTCACAACCAGCAAAGAATTAATAAACACCAAGATTTTAAGTACTTCAAGCACTTTGGATGAATGTTACGAAGGAAAGTAAATTTTAAGACACATATCACAGAAAAACACACTTTTGAGATCACAATGCTCGAAGACAGCCGCACGATGACGGGTGAGGACGATGTCACACTGCCATCTATTCTCGACAACATTCACACACACATAAGATGACGACCTGTTCAGGAAATGTAGGAAGCCCGGTGTTGAGCCCTGCAACAGGCCGCACCAACACATGGCCACAGTACAAAATATGGCAATTCGATCCAGACTACTTTGACGAGTGGGTTGACGATGTTACTTTATTGGCCAAGGTGTCCAATGAAACAGACGATGGCTCAATAATTTTGAGGACTTGGAAGACGATCCCAATGTCTTTCAGACGCGGACTAAAAGACATTCTGTATCAATAAACTGAGGGCACATGTGCGCAGACATGGCAGATCCTGCAACGCGCCGTCAAACAGCGCTTGACACCAGATCGAGAAGACAGGCTTCCAGAATTAATGAGCCAGATGTGCCAAAGTAGCCGCACGCCTTCTGAGCTATTTAGGGAGATGGAGAAGAAAGCCTTGGAATTCAACCTGCTCAAGGAAATCTTAATGCGACTTTTCATACAGAAGCTCCCGCCGGCACTCCAAGAGATGGCCACGTTGCTGCGCAAATCCGTCAAAGTACAAGACGACGTTCTGCCGGCACGTCCAGACAAGTGGTGGAGGAAACGCCACTACAGCTCACCTGCCCCAGGGAAACGCCACATCACCTCGCGAATGTCCGAATTACAATCCACCGCATCATCAGCCGGAACAAATATCACGAATGAACGCCTCATCAGCCTGCTCGAGAACCTCACCGTCAGGCCAAATTTGGCCTCATTCGATGCCGTCCATAATAGACGCGACCAGAGCAGGCGTGACCAGAGTCGAACATCGTCGCGGAATAGCACCAGGAGGTCAATATCGAGAGGCCGGGCCACAGTTCCACAGTTATCGGTTGAGAAGTGTCCAAATTACGGCAGCTATGGCGAATTTTTATGTCATGTGATACCTTTTTTATATTGTACATTTTACAATTTTATTATTTGATGGAACAGGTGTGGTTTGAATCCAAATAAAGATATTCTATTCTATTCTATTCTATTTCTTGTACTGCAATTTTAATTGTAATTAACAGGGTTTTGTCTAATAAATAAACACAACCGCGCGCAATACGCTGGGAACATGCGGTGGATTATAATGTAAAACGCGGCTCCGTGTTACAACCCAACGATGTTCAATTTTGTAGGGGCTCCTAACTTATTCGTGTCTGAGAACCCCATAGATGGCAGATCGGGTACAGTCCAATAATTTGCAATAGAATCTGATAAGCGTGTATTTTTATTCACATCTGCTAAATTAATACATGTCATGTCTTGCGCTAACTTGCTAGTGTCCTCAAATTTAAGATTTGCATCCATATCTATCGAATTTAATTATTAAATTGACACTTAATGTTAGGCAAATCGGGATGTGAAACCTTACACGATGTAAAACACCCGAACAAATAATCTGGAAAGAAATAGACGCAAAAACAGAATTATTAAATTACCTGTTCCAGAACGTCCCCAAATGCGTACATCAATAAAAAAATAGAAGTCAGTATTAGCAGGCGTATATTGTATAAATCGATCAGACTTGTAATAAAGAAAAATGACACAGTTGCAGCAGACCGTGGAAGATACAACCAATCGAGGACAGTAATGCTCGAAAACTCAAAATGGCGCACAATTCAAAGTCAAGTATTTAAACAAAGAAAGTTCTGGAAAATAAATGCAAAAAAATTCTTTTTAAATAAAATTCGAATCAATCAGCCAAGGTGGTTTAAATTTATCAGTTAATGTCACTTTAATTTTGGCGGAGGAATTATCTTCCTCCACAATTTTGACAAATATGGTACTCTTTAAGAATAAATAATCTAACCCTGTTTTTACACAATATTTCTCTTAACAGTGATTTTAGAAACAATCTCTGTTAGTTTCAAACAGTTTTAATTGAGATTTCTTGAACTGCAATTTTATTTGTAATTAATAGGGTTTTGTTTATTAAATATACACACCCGCGCGCAATACGCAGGGAACATGCGGTGGATTATAGTGCCATAGTGGAATTACTTCCATTGTTGAGTTATTCGCAGTTTATACAAGTGATTTACATTTTGCATCTAATTCTATATATTAGATTTTCAGAGTACAATGGATTATTATATTTAAATAAGTTTAGACGTAAGCAAACAGTGGATTAATTATTTGTGAAGTTTTTTCATTGAAGTTTTTACACGATTTTAGTCTATTCACCATCAGTGACAACTTTTACCAGTGACTTTATTAATATAATCATATATTTTCAATCGGTTACATGTATTCATCGCAATTCAGACATTTGTGAAAGAATATTTGCTTGTGTATAAGACATTCAACTTTGTTAACTGTGTTTCGTTTTGATGCCGTCTAGAGCACGGAAATTTTGTTTAACTGTGACTTGTGTATAAGACATTCAACTTTGTTAACAGTGTTTCGTTTTTGCTGCCGTCTAGAGCACGGACAATTTTGTTTAACTGTGATTTTTGTATAAGAAATTCAATTGGGTAAATTGTATTTCGTTTAGTTGCCGTCTAGAGCACGGTCAATTTGGACTAACTATGAATTTTCCATGCAACATTGTGTACAATATATGTGATCATTCGAATTAGCCTTCTCACATCACCCATCGGGAAAAGGCCGGGGATTGATCATAAGCACGGATCACAACGGAAGCTACCAATTCTATGTAGAGAGATAGCAACCCCGCAAAAGACCCCTACATAAATGGTGCCCCGTTTCGTCGAACTCACAACCAGCAAAGAATTAATAAACACCAAGATTTTAAGTACTTCAAGCACTTTGGATGAATGTTACGAAGGAAAGTAAATTTTAAGACACATATCACAGAAAAACACACTTTTGAGATCACAATGCTCGAAGACAGCCGCACGATGACGGGTGAGGACGATGTCACACTGCCATCTATTCTCGACAACATTCACACACACATAAGATGACGACCTGTTCAGGAAATGTAGGAAGCCCGGTGTTGAGCCCTGCAACAGGCCGCACCAACACATGGCCACAGTACAAAATATGGCAATTCGATCCAGACTACTTTGACGAGTGGGTTGACGATGTTACTTTATTGGCCAAGGTGTCCAATGAAACAGACGATGGCTCAATAATTTTGAGGACTTGGAAGACGATCCCAATGTCTTTCAGACGCGGACTAAAAGACATTCTGTATCAATAAACTGAGGGCACATGTGCGCAGACATGGCAGATCCTGCAACGCGCCGTCAAACAGCGCTTGACACCAGATCGAGAAGACAGGCTTCCAGAATTAATGAGCCAGATGTGCCAAAGTAGCCGCACGCCTTCTGAGCTATTTAGGGAGATGGAGAAGAAAGCCTTGGAATTCAACCTGCTCAAGGAAATCTTAATGCGACTTTTCATACAGAAGCTCCCGCCGGCACTCCAAGAGATGGCCACGTTGCTGCGCAAATCCGTCAAAGTACAAGACGACGTTCTGCCGGCACGTCCAGACAAGTGGTGGAGGAAACGCCACTACAGCTCACCTGCCCCAGGGAAACGCCACATCACCTCGCGAATGTCCGAATTACAATCCACCGCATCATCAGCCGGAACAAATATCACGAATGAACGCCTCATCAGCCTGCTCGAGAACCTCACCGTCAGGCCAAATTTGGCCTCATTCGATGCCGTCCATAATAGACGCGACCAGAGCAGGCGTGACCAGAGTCGAACATCGTCGCGGAATAGCACCAGGAGGTCAATATCGAGAGGCCGGGCCACAGTTCCACAGTTATCGGTTGAGAAGTGTCCAAATTACGGCAGCTATGGCGAATTTTTATGTCATGTGATACCTTTTTTATATTGTACATTTTACAATTTTATTATTTGATGGAACATGTGTGGTTTGAATCCAAATAAAGATATTCTATTCTATTCTATTCTATTTCTTGAACTGCAATTTTAATTGTAATTAACAGGGTTTTGTCTAATAAATAAACACAACCGCGCGCAATACGCTGGGAACATGCGGTGGATTATAATGTAAAACGCGGCTCCGTGTTACAACCCAACGATGTTCAATTTGTAGAGGCTCCTAACTTATTCGTTTCTGAGAACCCCATAGATGCCAGATCGTGTTCAGTCCTATTATATGCAGTAGAATCTGATAAGCTTGTATTTTCATTCGCATCTGCTAAACTCATACCTACCATGTCTTGCGCTAACTTGCTAGCGACCTCAAATTTAAGATTAGCTTCCATATCTGTCGAATTTAATTATTAAATTGACACTTAATGTTAGGCGAATCGGGATGTGAAACATTTCACGTACAAAACACCCGATCAAATAATCTGGAAAGGAATAGGCGCGAAAAACAGATTTATAAAATTACCTGTTCCAGAACGTCCCCAAATGCGTACATCAATAAAAAATATAAGACAGTGTTAGCAGGCGTATATTGTAGAAATCGATCGGACTTTTAATAAAGTTGCAGCAGGCCGAGGAAGATACAACCAATCGAGGACAGTAATGCTCTAAAACTGAAAATGGCGCACAATTCAAAGTCATGTATTTAAACAAAGAAAGTTCTGGAAAATAAAAGAAAAAAAATTCTTTTTAAATAAAATTCGAATCAATCAGCCAAGGTGGTTTAAATTTATCAGTTAATGTCACTTTAATTTTTGCGGAGGAATTATCTTCTCCACTAATTTTGACAAATATGGTGCTCTTTAAGGTCAAATAATCTAACTCTGTTCTTACACAATATTTCTCTTAACTGTGATTTTAGAAACAATCCCTGTTAGTTTCAAGCAGTTTTAATTGAGATTTCTTGAACTGCAATTTTATTTGTAATTAATAGGGTTTTGTTTATTAAATATACACACCCGCGCGCAATACGCAGGGAACATGCGGTGGATTATAGTGCCATAGTGGAATTACTTTCATTGTTGAATTATTCGCAGTTTATACAAGTGATTTACATTTTGCATCTAATTCTATATATTAGAATTTCAGAGTACAATGGATTATTATATTTAAATAAGTTTAGACGTTAGCAAACAGTGGATTAATTACTTGTGAAGTTTTTTCATTGAAGTTTTCACACGATTTTAGTCTATTCACCATCAGTGACAACTTTTACCAGTGACTTTATTAATATAATCATATATTTTCAATCGGTTACATGTATTCATCGCAATTCAGACATTTGTGAAAGAATATTTGCTTGTGTATAAGACATTCAACTTTGTTAACTGTGTTTCGTTTGATGCCGTCTAGAGCACGGAATTTTTGTTTAACTGTGACTTGTGTAAAAGACATTCAACTTTGTTAACAGTGTATCGTTTTTGCTGCCGTCTAGAGCACGGATAATTTTGTTTAACTGTGATTTTTGTATAAGAAATTCAATTGGGTTAATTGTATTTCGTTTAGTTGCCGTCTAGAGCGCGGTCAATTTGGACTAACTATGAATTTTCCATGCATCATTGTGTACAATACATATGTGATCATTCGAATTAGCCTTCTCACATCACATATCGGGAAAAGGCCGGGGATTGATCATAAGCACGGATCACAACAGCAGCTACCAATTCTATGTACAGAGATAGCAACCCCGCAAAAGACCCCTACATAAATGGTGCCCCGTTTCGTCGAACTCACAGCCAGCAAAGAATTAATAAACACCAAGATTTTGAGTACTTCAAGCACTTTGGATGAATGCCACGAAGGAAAGTAAATTTTAAGACACATATCACAGAAAAACACCCTTTTGAGATCACATTGCTCAAAGACAGCCGCACGATGACGGAAGAGGACGATGTCACACTGCCATCTATTCTCGACAACATTCACACACACATAAGATGACGTCCTGTTCAGGAAATGCAGGAAGCCCGCTGTTGAGCCCTGCAACAGGCCGCACCAACACATGGCCACAGTACAAAATATGGCAATTCGATCCAGACTACTTTGACGAGTGGGTTGACGATGTTACTTTATTGGCCAAGGTGTCCAATGAAACAGACGGGGGCTCAATAATTTTGAGGACTTGGAAGACGATCCCAATGTCTTTCAGACGCGGACTAAAAGACATTCTTTATCAATAAACTGAGGGCACATGTGCGCAGCCATGGCAGATCCTGCAACGCGCCGTCAAACAGCGCTTGACACCAGATCGAGAAGACAGGCTTCCAGAATTAATGAGACAGATGTCCCAAGGAAGCCGCACGCCTTCTGAGCTATTTAGGTAGATGGAGAAGAAAGCCTTGGAATTCAACCTGCCCAAGGAAATCTTAATGCGACTTTTCATACAGAAGCTCCCACCGGCACTCCATGAGATGGCCACGTTCCTGCACAAATCCGTCAAAGTACAAGACGACGTTCTGCCGGCACCTCCAGACAAGTGGTGAAGGAAACACCACTACAGCTCACCTGCCCCAGGGAAACGCCACATCACCTCGCGAATGTCCGAATTACAATCCACCGCATCATCAGCCGGAACAAATATCACGAATGAACGCCTCATCAGCCTGCTTGAGAACCTCACCGTCAGGCAAAATTTGGCCTCAATCGATGCCATCCATAATAAACGCGACCAGAGCAGGCGTGACCAGAGTCGAACATCGTCCCGGAATAACGCCAGGAGGTTAATATCGAGAGTCCAAGCCACAGTTCCACAGTTACCGGTTGAGTAGTGTCCAAATTACCGCAGCTGTGGCCACTCCACACATTAATGCCTCAGAAACGGCTGCACATTCCCGCGCACAGACGGGACGTTCAAGTGGGCGCGGTCACCGTCAACAACTCAGGGGGATCCGTCCATAGAAAGTTAGGAAAACTGATGGGGTCAGCCTCTTGTGCGACAGTAGATGCTTAGCACCCCAAGATCGTTGGCCGCTCCTCGTCTGATGGCTCGAGGCACGTTGCTCTTTTCTGTAGAGCGCAATCAAACTATTGTATTAACAGTGACGGCTCCAGTCAAGTCATGCTTGAAACGCCCAAATGCCAGCAACCAGTCTCATCGTCAGTTGCCGCTATCAACAACCTTTTTCATCCGTGACGCAACCTCTGGCGAATTATTTCTCGTAGAAACTGGATCAGATGTAAGCTTACTACGCCAAAATTATTTCGAACCTACCCACTTAGTCGACAGCAGCAATCTGACCTGCGCCAATGGCTCCAGTATAGCGACGTTTTGTGTACGAGTACACACAATCTCGTTCTCCAACTCAAATGATGTTTCAATTATCCTTTCATCATCGCCAACACGATAAGAAACATCATTGAACGTGACTTTCTCGAACACTTCCACCTGACCATTCGTCCAAGAACACGAGAGCTACGCACTTCAGACAATCAGTTGCTTTCATCAGCGCTAAAACATACGACTCGCGCCAAAGCAGTCTCATTCATACAGCTAATTCCCCCAGTTCCTCATGTACCGCAAATGGACGATGTTCTGAAACGCCATGAAGAAATTTTCAAACCTATCTCCTTCATTCCCGATCTCAAGAGGAATCGTGCCATCACAGCCCATCGTATCATTTTGTCGAAACCACTTCCTCATCCGCCACGAGCACGTTCATTGGCACCACACAAACATAAGGCCGCCGAGCAAGAATTCGCCATGCTACGTCAGCAAGACATCTGTACACGATCCAGCTCACCTTTTGCGTCGCCTGTGGTATTAGAAACAAAAGAGTGACCCAGCAACATTCAGGGTGTGCGGGGATTATCGCATTCTCAATTCCTGCACACAGTCTGATTCGTACATCCTGCCAAATAAAGCTGACCTACTCAGATCTGCTATTGGTCATGCTGTGTATTCAAAACTTGATCTAGTGAAAGCCTACTATCCCGTACCGATGGACAAAGACTCCGTATCATATACTGCACTCAGATTCACCGGAGGTGGCACACACGAATATCACTATATGCCTTTCGGTCTCAAGAATGCCTCGCAAACCTTCCAACGCGTTATGGACGAAATACTAGATGGTCTACCATTTGTAATTCCATATTTAGACGACATCCTCGTATTCTCCAACTCCATGTACGGACATATACAACATATTGATATTCTACTCACACGTCTAGCAGATTATGGCCTCCGACTTCATGGCAACAAATGTGTCTTTGCACAAAAATCAATTGAATTCCTCGGTCATCAAATTTCCGAAAAAACCATGACATCTATACCTGATAAGGTTCGTGTTATTCAAGATCTATAGCGTCCAACCACCGTTCGAGCATTACGACTATTCTTGGGCAAGATGAACTACTGTTCTCAATTCCTACAATGCCCTGCCCAGATCCAGGCATCTCTTCACAAATATCTTGTGCCAGAAAGACGTTTCGTCAAGAAATTCCAACTGATTCAGCTCAACTCGGACGACAATCAGGCTTACGAAGATGCCAAAAGGGCTTTATGCAAAGCGACCATGCTACATTCTCCTGATTGGTCTCAACCTTTTGAATTGATCACTGACGCATCCGACGTTGCCTTAGGCGCAGTACTTCAAAAGTCTATCAATGGTATACACTGACCTATCACCTTCTACTCGCAAAAACTACAACCTCACGAGACGTGATATTATACGGAAAGAATTACTTGCAATCTACCGGTCGATCTTACACTTCCACACCTCTCTGGATGGTCGAAAGTTCAAGATCTACACCGACCATCTTCCTCTACTTCCGATGCTCAGAGGAAAGAAAGAGTATTTATATTCTCGACGTGTCAACTCACAACTTACACGAATACACGAGTATGAATATGAAGTCACTCATGCCAAAGGATCATAAAATGTGGTCGCAGACTCCCTAAGCCATCCTGCAGATCTTTGTGCCTCAATATGGGTCCTTCACCTATAAGCACTCAGGAATTGCAAGCAGCTCAGCAAGATGATCCATCACTTCGGACATTTGATGTCAATCGCCTGAAAACATTTCATTATGATGGAACTCTGCTGCAGTGTGAAATAACTGGCGTGGGCCCTCGGCCGTTTATACCTGAAAAACTCCGTCACAAGATCTTCGAAGTCTACCATTCAATGAGCCACCCATCTGGCGAAGCATCAGTGGAAATTCTATCCAGAACGTATTTTTGGCCTGGCATGCGGCGAGATGTCAAGAAGTGGTCAAAACAATGTCTAGAATGTCAGAAATGCAAAGTGACGAGACACACCAAAACGGCTCTACAAGTCATCCAAGTGCCCAAAGTCCGGTTCACGCACATACACGTTGATCTGGTAACCTTACCTGCCGGGAACAATATGCGATATCTACTATCAATACGGGATCGCACCACTCGATGGTATGTGGCCATACCACTGCCAGACATGAAGCAAGAAACTGTCAGCTATGCTTTAGAGCTCAATTGGTTCGCTCGGTTCAGTGCTCCAGCTGAAATGACAACCGATCGTGGCGCAAAGTTCCTCGGCGAAGAGTTCGCAGCCCTACTGAAATACTATGGTGTCAAACACTCCGTGACCGCGGCTCGCAATCCGAAAGCAAATGGTTTCGTCGAAAGGCCACACCAAGTAATGAAAGTGGCGCTCAAGGCCAGTCCAGAAGAAAATTGTCTTGCGGCTTTACCGAAAGTACTCCTATCAATGCATACAAGACCTCGTGAGCCGATCAAATGTAGTTCCGCTGAAATGGTATTTGGCGAATGTCTACGGCTGCCTGGCGAACTAGTCTTATCAAGTTCTGAAAATGCAATAACGATGAACGATCCGGCATTTCTGTTTCCACAACGCAGTAATCTACAGTATAACGCTCAGAATCGGCCGATCTGTCCAACACGTCAGCAATATGGTCCAATTTATAAATGCAAAGATTTTGATAATGCAAATGGATCTTCGTCAACAACGATATGGATAACAGGATTCAAGCCAAAGCGAAGCGCGGTCCTTATCGTGTGTTAGACCGACGTCTGAATTACATAATTTTGGAGATGAATGGCAAAGCTGAAGCGGTCTCCAAACACAGACTATCCCCGGCCGACGTTGATCCAAATGACTCGCTGTTCCGCGATGTTGACCTATCAGGCGATGAAGAAACGATATCTCCACCTCCAGACAGTTTTGCTGACTACGAACTGACGCCCGACATCTCATCAACAACCGAGCAAACTGACGCCGTCACGCCACCGCGAGATATAGAGGAACCAGAATCAGTGTTGACAGAGCCAACACCAGTGGTGACACGTTACGGAAGAGCCATAATAACTCCTTTAAGGTTTGTCCTCTACATTGTGTACTAATTTTCATTGTCGGGGGGTGGTGTATGTAACACGCGGCTCCGCATTACAAACGAACGATGTTCAATTTTGACAAATATAGTGCTCTTTCAGATCAAATAATCTAACTCTGTTTTTACACAATATTTCTCTTAACTGTGAATTTAGAAACAATTTCTATTATTTTCAAGCAGTTTTAATGGAGATTTCTTGAACTGCAATTTTTAATTGTAATTAATAGGTTTTTGTCTATTAAATAAACAAACCCGCGCGCAATACGCAGGGAACATACGGTGGAATATAGTTTATATGTGGTTCGATAGTATTTCTTTGCATTCAGATATGATTTCACGCATCAGGAAATCAGATGTTGCTCAATCAAACACACAAATTCTATAGTTCAATGGATTTCTATAATTAAATATGTTGAAATCATAGCAAACAGTGGATCAATTGACACTTGCTTCATTTGTTTCGTGAAATGCATCTGATGAAGATCTACGGTAATGTAGATCGAAATATTAGGGAAAAAAAGAAAAAGAAAATTACTGGAACAATGAAAGCTGCGTTAGTCAAAACGCAGTGGATCATTTATTTGTGAAGTTTTTTCATTGAAGTTTTTACACAATTTGATTCGATCCATCATCAGTGACAACTTTTTCCAGTGACTTTATTTATATCATCATATATTTTCAATCGGTTACATGTATTCATCACAATTCAAACGTTTGTGAATGGAATTTTACTTGAGTTGACAGTATATCGTTTTGCTGCCGTCTAGAGCACGGACAGTTTTGTTTAACTATGAATTGATAATAACTTGTGTATAAGACATTCAATTTTGTTGACAATATTTAGTTTTGTTGCCGTCTAGAGCACGGTCAATTTGGACTAACTATGAATTTTTCATGCAACATTGTGTACAATACATATGTGATCATTCGACTTAGCCTTCTCACAACACCCATCGGGAAAAGGTCGGGGATTGATCATAAGCACGGATCTCAACAGCTGCAACCAGTTATTTGTAGGAAGAGTGAAACATCACGAACTAGATAGCTACCCCGCAAAAAAACCTCTACAATGTAACGACTTGTTTCGGAGTGTGAAGTCTCTTCTGACTGGCCTCTTATTTCCACATCCCCCGCTGATTCTTAATTTATAATTCTTGACTCTCTAATACCCTTTCAATTCTCATTTTTATTCTGCCGCATACAAATATAGAATACCTAACCACGTTTTGCTCTACCAAAATCCTTCCTTTTTTAATTCAGTGAACGACCGGAAACTCGAAAAGTCTACTGGACCATCCGATGGTATACATCGGACGCTGATTACTCCTCGCCTTCCATTGGTCGTATTCTCGCTCAACGGAAGACAATGAACCCTGCACGAGATACTGAGAGCCTGATTCTTCACAAGTTTCAATCTAGTCGACTCGATCCTAGGTAATACTACCTTACTGAAATTCGATTTTTGCGACAAAGTACCCCGTCAGTCGACTTCTGCTGCCGGTACGCCCTTACCTTCGAACTCACATTCAAATTCGTCTCTCCGGAACCAGCTTATTCCGCATTGATGCTTGGGCCCGACTCGGTTTGTTCTAAAGTGGATCCCGCCTAGTCAAATGGAGTCGCTTTTTCACCAGATCTAACTATGACGAATTTGATGAAAGCCCTTCTTTTTCTCAACTCCTTCCTTCCATATAGTTAAATATTTTGCTAGTCACAATTTAATTCATCTCTACATATCCTACCTTTGATTTTCTTTCAATGGTTGAGCCTGTTGGCTTTTGTTGCCAAATAAATGTATTATTTTATTAATATTGTTATTATTATTTTTATAAATTCGCAAACATTTTGCCAACATGAAATTCAAATTTCATTTCGCAGTACCAAGTAAAACAAGCAACATTTGCTGTTGACCAATGGCAAGCGTCATTGTGCCTGCACATCTATATAAACACGGTGCATTTACCAGCAACACACTTGACACTTCTGCTCTGTGCGTTACGGATGATAGCTGTCGGTCTCTCTATTTAACTGTGTACCTACGCTGAATGATGGACTAGCGTTTACCATGTTGTGTTATCTCGTCGCTTATAATTCAGTCACGCCAATCTTCTTGTTGCTCCACAACTAGTCATACGTAACCAATTATCAATTAATCGGACTTCTACGTGTGCCAGCCACCACGTGTTGTCGCAGATCTTTAACAAGAAAATTCTGAGCCCTCAAACGCAACTCACTTCTCCTAGTTTCGAGAACTCTACTTATTCCGATGCAACAGCCGATCAGCCAAAGCATACAACAAGTGTCTCGATGTTTTTCTAGACACTACAACACAACTTAACTTTCACGGAATTTGTCAGTGAACGCTTTTCCTGTCCTGATAAGGGCCACCCACAGTAACTGCTCTTATTCTCAAAGGCTTTGTCTTTTTCTTGTAAAGCCACACGGCATTTACTTACAGTCTGAGCGTTTAACGTAACAAAAAGAATGTAATCGTTTATTGATAAATTGACACCTCCATTGCCGATTGAGATGAATATTATTAATCGCCATTTTACGTCTTTAAACAACATCCTCTGCAGCTAAATACGTAATTGGCGTTCATTAGTGGGCTATATAATGACATCGTTAACGTAAGCTGTTTTACAAAATAAGTCGGACACGAAAGGGTCCATCATTCTTTAAAAAACTTTTGGTGCGTTCTTCAGACCAAATGAAATCTGAATGAAATGAATTTGGGAAACCTGAACCGCAAACTAGCACCGGTTTTCGGGCGGAAAATCAATTTGTCAAAATCCCTGTTTAAGAGTAAGCACAGTAAACCATTTGCCTCCCGCTAACTATAGAAACAAATCACGCAGAACCGGCATGAAATACGTGTCAGGTTAAGCTACCGCGTTTAATTGCCAGAAACCAGCCTCTGATTGGAATAAACAATCCTTATTTGCACGAGTAATCCATAAAAGTGGTAAAGACAGATAAGGAAGGTTCAGTTACACCGAACTCTACCAACTCTTGTGGTACCCAAGTCGCTGCTACTAGTTTATTTGGTGGTTTGTGACATTCATTTAATTCTAGCCATGGTTTAAAGCTGTGGAGGAAGATAATTCCTCCGCCAAAATTAAAGTGACATTAACTGATATATTTCAACTACCTTGGCTGATTGAAACGAATTTTATTTAAATAGATTTCTTTTTTATTTATTTTCCAGAACTTTCTTTTGTTTAAATACTTGACTCTGAATTCTGAACCATTTTCAGTTTTCGATCATTACTGTCCTTGATTGGTTGTATCTTCCTCGGCCTGATGCAACTGTTTCATTTTTCTTTATTAAAAGTCTGGTCGATTTCTACAATATACGCCTGCTAACACTGTCTTCTATTTATTATTGATACACGCATTTGGGGACGTTCTGGAACAGGTAACTTAATAATTCTGTTTTTCGCGTCTATTTCTTTCCACATTAATTGTTCGGGCGTTTTGCAACGTGAAAGGTTTCACATCCCGATTTGCCTAACATTTAGTATCACTTTAATAATTAAATTCGAAAGTTATGGAAGCTAATCTTACATTTGAGGATTCTAGCAAGTTAGTGCAAGACATGGCAGATATGAATTTATCAGATGTAAATGAAAATACAAGCTTATCAGATTCTATTGTAAATTATAGGACTGCACACGATCTGGCATATATGGGGTTCTCAGACAAGAATAGGTTAGGAGCTTCTACAAAATTTGGCGACCGCGCCAGTCCAAGAATATTAAGTCTACCGCAGTATAAATTTGGAAAACATTCAAGTTGGATCGGAGATGCCCAAATGATATTTGGCGCATATGATATCCTAAACCCTATGGAGAAATTTGTTGCAGCGTTGATGGCATTGCCTGAAAATTTTCGAAATGCCTTGGAAAATTTCAGAGACAGAACTGTGGAAGAAAAACCGTACAATGCATTTGAGTTATTAATGGCTGAAATTCAACAGAGGTATCAGCCTGGAAGATCGGCACAAATGTGCGAATTATTACGTTTAGAAAAATTGGGCGTCAACTACCGTCAGAGTTTTACGAACGCCTTTGCACAAAAGCTTCCATGTTGAATATATCCAGTGATGTGGTAAATTCTATGTTTACAGCAGAGCTACCTTCTAGACTTAGAACCACATTGGAAGTATTTTAAACAATGAATACTGATTGGCCAACAATACTCAGAGGGCTGGATAGTGTGTATAAATAGCAGGAACCACAAGTACATACTGTAACATCAGATTCTGTCATAGTGCAGCCAGTCAGAGCAGATGCCGAAACCAACCTGACTATACTGGAAACCTTGCGTTACTTATGTAGAGAAGTTGGTAGTATACTTCGAGACATTTCGCAACATCAGAGTCAGGATAGATATACTAGACTTCGAGGCAATCACTTGCGTCAACGCTTCGAAGGGCCACGCGGATGGTGTAAGGCACATTGCGAATACGGACGAAATGCAAATTGCCAAGGTGAGAATCGTATATACCCGAGATTAGGTGGACCCAGATGGAAAGGAAACACTAAACCGGTAGAGAGAAATCCATCACCGGGAAAAGGATAAAACCCCGCTAGTAAGAGCCGTAGGTGGGTTCCATTGCACAGGTTCCCAGATTTGCCTTTAAAAGGCACACTTAAGGCAAAGGTTAAAAATGCGACAGGACAAGTTAGTACCGATACAGAAGGCAAGAGAGTCCGATTCTTACTAAGCGGAGTTCTGGAAAACATTGCCGGATTATCCAGCAACAAATTCATTATTAAAGATGAATTATCTGGATTAGAATTTCTCATCGATACGGGTGTTGAGGTAAACATAGTTAGGTCAGACGTGGTGGAAGCAGATTGCCCCACATTTGATTATCAATTATGGGCCGCTAGCGGTAGTCCGATAGGAGTCAAAGGGATGAAAGAAATGTCGGTGACGTTAGGCCAGAAATCTTCCTTTAGATGGAATTTTCAAGGACCATATCATTGGCATGGATTTCTTAACACATTTCAAACTGACATTAGACCCCAAAGCTAGGACTATCGCAGAAGGCGTAGGGATATCAACACATACTGAGTCTAACACGTCGGCAGTTAGAACAGTTCTTTTACCCTGTCCAACGGTCGCACATGACTTTGTTGATATCATTGAGAAGCACCTAGCAGTATTTCAGCCTTTCAGTTCCAAAAGGATAGGATTAAAGACAGGATTAGAACACCAAAAAGAATTGGTGGCTCCATTGCCTTGTTCACCCAAAGGCTCAACCATTGGCACAACACAAGCAACAGGTTGCTTTGTCCGAATTTCACCAATTGCGCGAAGAGGGGATTTGTAGAAGGTCAACTTTGAATTTGGATTCCCCAATAGTGGTAGTTCCCAAACCTGAACCGGGTCAATGGAGGGTTCGTGGAAATTATCGTCTATTAAACTCAGTGACAAGGGTGATTCTTATCCTCTCCCAAACCACAGTTCTTTACTCCGTGATATAATGGGATATGAGGTTTTTTCAACTTTAGATCTCCAGAAAGCGTACTATCAGATACCAATGGAGGAAAGTTCGATACCACTCACCGAAGTCAGATTTCCAGGAGGGGGATCGCATGAATTTCTTCGAATGCCTTTTGGTTTGAAAAATGCCAGTCAGACATTCCAGCGTTTGGCTGAAGAAATCCTTCAAAATTGTCCATTTGCGAGGGTATATATAGACGACATAATAATTTTTAGTCGCTCACGAGACGAACATCGTACGCATTTGGAAACGGTTTTGACCAGGCTGGAACAATATGGATTAGTGGTCAAACCTAATAAGAGTAATATAGGTTGCTCTTCAGTTAAATACCTTGGTCATATACTTTCCAAAGACGGAATTAAACCTTTGGAAGATAAGATCCAAGCTATTAAGGACGTTACGGAGCCCCGAACCGTGCGCCAGCTGCGAAGGTTCTTGGGCATGATCAGCTTTTACCGTCGATTCATTCCAGGTCTAGCCGAAATTCTAGGATCGTTGACACAACATCTTTCTCCTGAAAAGAGCACGATCAAGAAGTCTTGGCCTATAAACTTGAGTCCAGAAGACCGAGAAAAATTCCAGAAGGCCAAGGAAATGCTAAGTGACCTAACCACATTAGCACCTGTAGATTGTGAGAAACCCTTTGAGCTAATAACAGATACCTCAGATGTTGCAATGGGGCCAGTGCTACAGAAAAGAGATCAGGACATAGTAAGACCGATTAGGTTTTATAGCCGTAAGCTTAATGATCGAGAGAAACGTTATGATACGTTTGGTAAAGAGCTTCTAGCAGTGTATGTCGCAGTGCTACATTTATTAGACGGTCATAAGTTTAAGTTATTGACCGATCATAAGCCGTTGATCAGTATACTTGGTAAAACAGCTAGGCTTAATTACTCTCATAGAGTAAATTCCTAAATAACCCGGCTAGCAGAGTGCGATTTCACTGTCTCATATTGCTGATATGGAGAATGTGATAGCTGGTGCACTTAGCAGACCAAATGAAGCCGATGTCGAGCCAATATTTCAAGGTCCGTTCAAGAGTTTAGATAATACTATGCCTGACTTAGTAAGTCAAATCGAGGATCCGCAAGGATCGGATCCCTTTCCGTTAGTTTTGTCCATAAGGCCACGATATGTTCGTAAGCTAATAAGTGGCAAATGGTTGTTATGCGAAACATCTAGAAGTCAACCACGATCATATGTGCCGTTGGAGTTACGGGCCAAAATTATCCAAGTGTTACACGACATGGGACATCCATCCATTAAAGCCATCATTCGATTAATTAATGACAGATACGTATGGCTGCACTTGTCTAAACACATACGGGTATGGGTAAGAGCCTGTGCCAAGTGTCAAACGTGTAAGGTGTGGAGACATAACAGAACCGAGATAAAGAATATTGGGATACCAATGGGACCGTTCAGACATGTACACATAGTAGACATTGTAGAAATGCCCGAGTTTAATGGTAACTAATATTTGCTAACCATGGTAGATAAATTTAGTCATCAATTCAAAGTGGCGATTTTAAAAGATATGACAGCGCAAGAAGTCTTGTTCGCGTTTCTACATAATTGGATATCGCGTTATGGTGTTCCGGAAAAGGTCACTAGTGATCGCGGTAGTCGATTTATGTCCGAGCTTTTCGAAAGATCTCTCAACATCATGGGAACAACTGTATTACATACTAGCGCGTACAACCCACGAGCAAATGGGATGGTAGAAAGGCTGCATCGTGAACTGAAAGTTGTATTAAAGTGTACTAGTGGAACAACCTGGATACACGATCTTCCTATATTACTACTCGCCATGCGCAACAGATATAGGGCACAATTAGGTACTTCAATAGCAGAACTGGTTTATGGAGAACCATTAAGGTTGCCAGGAGATCTTCTAATAGAAACTCCAAGTAGTCTTGATTGGGCTTCTAGTTATGTAGATTGGTTCGTAGGAGCACTTAGAGATAAGATGTGTCGTTTGGCTCCGACCAAGACTAGAATAGCAAAAACCAAGTGCTATGTGTCCTCTGATCTAAGATCGGCTTCGCATATGTATGTAACTAATGAAAATAGGAAGAATTGCCTGAAACCATTTTATAAAGGACTATACAAGGTCAAGAAGATGACTGACAAGAATGTCATCATAGAAATAAATGGCATTGAGGATTTTGATACGTTGGACCGCTGTATTCCCCAGTTTATCTGGATTGACGGTGTGACTGAATTAACAGATGCGTCGAATGACCGCCGTTCTATGGGCGAATGTGATGTGTGCAATCCCATTATACATGTACATAACGAAATGCAGAACTCAGAAGACGCGTTGTCTAATATAGCAAAATCCTATTCTACCAGTTAACAACATGAAAACTGTTTGGCAATACCAGATGATGCACAACTCGTTCTGGAAGAGTGCAACGTCAGCCAAAGAATCATGATTAAGTCTATTACTAGCCGTTCTTTATAAGGTGGTGTATGTGGAGGAAGATAATTCCTCCGCCAAAATTAAAGTGACATTAACTGATAAATTTAAACCACCCTCGCTGATTGAAACGAATTTTATTTAAAATGATTATTTTCATTTATTTTCCATAACTTTCTTTGTTTGAATACTTGACTTTGAATTGTGCGCCATTTTCAGTTTTCGAGCATTATTGTTCTTGATTGGTTGTATCTTCCTCGGCTTGATGCAACTGTTTCATTTTTCTTTATTAAAAGTCTGATCGATTTCTACAATATACGCCTGCTAACACTGTCTTCTATTTTTTATTGATACACACATTTGGGGACGTTCTGGAACAGGTAATTTAATAATTCTGTTTTTCGCGTCTATTTCGTTCCAGGTTATTTGTTCGGGCGTTTTGCAACGTGAAAGGTTTCACATCCAGATTAGCCTAACATTAAGTATCAATTTAATAATTAAATTCGATAGATATGGAAGCTAATCCTAAATTTTAGGACGCTAGCATGTTAGCGCTAGACATGGCAGGTATCAATTTAGCAGATGTGAATGAAAATACAAGCTTATCAGATTCCACTGTAAATTATAGGAATGCACACGATCTGGCATCTATGGGGTTCTTAGACACGAATAGGTTAGGAGCCTCTACAAAGCAATCGATCGTTGGCCCTGGACATTCGTTGCAAACAAGGATTCTGTATATAGAGTTTGATTGGCTTTGAAACTTTTTCCACCACCAGGACGGCAATTGGTCTCCTCCTTTACCGTAAGGCTAAATATCGACTTTATGTAAGTCATACTTTTCGGCCTTGAACGGCATATTCCCTTATTTTGTCAATCGATTTTCTTAACCAAATTTCTAATGAAATCAATTCTCAATAATGGCATTTAGAGATTCGCTACAACAAAAGACATATAGTAGATATCTGGATTTATTTGTTATTTAGTGTCCAGTTCGTCCGCAGCCCATATCGACGCGCCAGATGCCTGATACAAATTTGCTTTCGTAGGTGTTACATAGTTTAACGCACAATACTTTTGTAATACCGACACATCAGCTCCTGTATCCAATTGCAAAATTACTGGCTTTTCGTTAAAAAATCTACAAATTTAACTTTAATAAAATCCTTGTGTGTGGCAACGTTTCCCACACTTCTTTTTCTTCGAATACCATTTGATTCTGAAATTTTTTATGGTGCTCTTCAGGGCTTCTTCTCTAGATCTACAAATCTGAGCCTCGAAAGAATTTAAATTTTAGGCATGTGCTCGATTATCATATTTCGTTTGATGGTAGATCCTATTAACCTATTGAACTGGTTGGTCTATGGGAGAACTATACTGATTTTATTGCCAATTAGGCGATGTATTCAATGCATCTGTTGTCCTTAAAAATTGGATTTGCTTCCAAACTATTGGCTGCCTCCATCCGTCCTGCGTTTGCTCATTACGCCATGAAGACTTCCAATAAATGATGTTGCCCTTGACGGATGTTGTAACGGCTCTCATTCGTAGAGTCTCGGTAGCAAATTTGTTGGTTCTTATGGCCGAATTTTGAAGAGTCCGAGTACTTTCTTCAAGATTTCACAACACGCTATATCTGGTAGGATCCAGCAGTAAAAACATTATGGCCTCATGCGGTAGCAACCTGGGCAAATACTTAGATTTCTTAGGCAACCACCGCTTGATGCGTGCCATAGTATCAAGGGGCATCTCATTCGATATTAATTTGTGTCCGTACAATTCTGAAAACATATCCTGCGGCCCAGCTTGGAAGTGATTCTAAACTTGTTTTATATTCTCCATACGTCAGGTCGACAAGCAATTATAATTGGAATGCAAATGTCTATTCAACTAATTCCTGGAGAACCACGCACAAAATGGGTGTTTCTAATGAAAATAATTTGCGCTCAAACTGACGCTTCAAATTCTACGAACTACAAATGTGCTCTTTCTGCATCCAAGTGTGCAAGCATAGGCTTAAATTCTGATGACGATCGGAAATACTCATCAATTTGGATGAAAATAAAGGCATTTGTCTCTCTGTTGCCTCATGGGCGCGGTCGCGATTGTTGACTTCATCTATATTGGTTGCGTATTATTTGCGGATTCCCTTAGAATTTATTATAAGTGTGTCGTCCTGCCAAGACTTCATTATCTCTGACACCGCAGTGAAAGTATTCATTTGTGCAGACAATAATATTACTAAGTTTTCCAATCAATCAGAACTCAACAAATTGTTTTATTTTTTATCAAATATTTATAGGAGTTTGCTAGTATAGTGCACATTCATTTAGTAAAACGAAATACAAATATTCTTTATTTCATATTAACTTCTGCGGCTTGAAGGCTGATACCATCATTGTGCTGACTGCTTCATCATAATTTGTCTACTTGTTTGTGTGGCCATTCTGTTGTATTCATTTTCTTACTAGATAGGACAATTGGAGCTTTACGGCCTCAAAGTTGTCTATTACTACAATCGTAAAGGCCCTTTGATTACAACCATAAGATAGCCTCTGAGTTGCCAGGCTCGGATTATCCATATATGCGATATGATCATCTAATTTAGAACACTTAAATTTCTCAGAATTATCTTTTAAATTACATTTCTTAAATCCACCTGCTAATTGCTCCGCATCCTCATAATTTTCCAAACTGGCCATAATATTATAAATAGATTTCTTTCAATATATATTTACAATTAATGTACTCATTGTACCCTTCCTGTGTGCAAAAACAAAAAGAAATTTAATCAGATATAAGAAACATTTCTTTCGCATTGTCTTCTCAAATATCTACTAATGAACATATGTTTATATATAAATTGGAAAGCAAAACAAGATAGAAATATGTGAACATAGAGAGAGTGAAAAAAATGTACTCACCCAAATACGCTGATATCCACAGATGACAGAACGATACGGTGGTGACCTTGTGTAAAGGCCCTTTGGTAACCACCATAAGAAAGTCTCTGGGATGCCAGGCCTGGAAAATCCATATATGCGGAATGATCATCTGATTTGGAAAACTTAAGTTCCTCTGAACTATCTTTTAAAATACAATCCTTAAGTCCACTTGCTAACTGCTCTGTATCCTCAAGATTTAATAAACCAGCCATAATATTATTAAATTACTTGCAATTTATATATTATATTAATTAAGCTTAACAGGATACGCTGACATTCGGTTTACTGAACAAGACGAGGATAACCTTAAAACAAATATCCACGTCAATTACCTGAAGCAAATTTGTTCTTTTCGCTGATAATTAAAAAGAACAATCTATAAGAAGATTACAATAGTTTATTAGCAAAGATATCGTAGATGGAATCACGCAGTGTTCCGCTTTTACGCTTCAGCAACTGAGAAAAAACTCCTTTCTACCTTCGACAAGACAAGTCAAAAACTTCGACAATATGAATAAAAGAACTTCCAAAAAAAATTTACAAAATTTTTCAAGAAATACAATATTGTTTTACGAAACCAGTGATAACATAAAATGTCCAAAAATAAAAATTGATTTATTTTTATATGAGAAGTTAATTGGTGTCCAATAATTAAATTAACCTCCACATACACCCTCATGTCTAAGATGATTAACCATACATGATGTAGTCCTCATTCTTCGGTTTCTTGATGACTCTTCCAGAACGAGTTTCAACAAGTTGTGCTGGTACTTCACTAGATTTCATATTCATATAGCATTGTTCTTTATTCTCAGTTGTCTTGGTTTTAATCTTTACTTCTTTTCCATATTTGTTCGACTCTTCGTTTTTCTCACACATTTCTGAGTCACATCTTGCCTCAAATTCTGGATACTTCGATGGATACTGTTCCTCAGTCTCCTCCTCCATCCATATAAACTGTGGAATGCAGCGATCCAGTGTTACACATTCTACTGTGCCATTTACTTCTATAAATGCATTTTTCTCAGTCATATGTTTGACTTTAAATGGCCCCTTATAGAATGGAGTCAGACAGTTATGTCTGTTTTCGTTAGTTATATATACATGAGATGCCAGCTTTAAATCTGAAGATACATAGCATTTAGACTTTGGACTTCTAGATTTGGTTGGAGCTAAACGACTCATTTTATCTCTCAATGCTCCAACAAACCAATCTACTGAACTAGAAGCCCAATCGAGACAACTTTGAGCTTCAATTAGAATATCTCCAGGACCTCAATGGCTCTCCTTAAACAAGTTCTGCTATAGATGTTCCTAACTGAGCTCTGTATCTGTTTCGCATTGCCAACAAAACTATGGGAAATTCATGTATCCAACTGGATCCACCGGTACAGCGTAATGCAGCCTTCAGAGAATAATTTAGCCTATTTGCTTTCCCAAGGATACTTAGCAACAGTTTATGAGCAGTTAATATCATAAACTGATGTCCATCTAGGTAGTGCTCAAAATGTAACACTGCAGAATAAAAAGCTAGTAACTCCTTTCCATGCGCGTCATATCGCTTCTCGCGATCTTGTAGTTTCTGACTATAGAATCCAATCGGCTTGACTATATCATTATCCCGTTGATGTAACACTGCTCCTATGGCTACATCAGAAGCATCTGTGATCAGCTCAAACGGCTTAGTCCAATCCATAGGTGCTAATGTGGTTATTTGGCTTAACAGATCTTTGGCCCTCTGGAATTTTTCCTTGTCGTCTTGGCTAAAATTCATAGGCCCGGACTTCTTGATCGTGCTCCGTTCACGAACTAAATGTCGAGTAAGCGACCCCAAAAATCCAACTAAACCTGGTATGAAACGACGATAGTAGCTAACCATGCCAAAAATTCTACGCAACTGGCGTAGAGTTCTTGGTTCTGGCACATCCTTGATTGCTTGTACCTTATCTTCCAAGGGCTTTATTCAATCCTTGGAAATGGTGTGTCCAAGAAATTTTACGGTAGAGCAACCAATCCTGCTCTTTTCTGGTTTCACTACCAATCCAGCTTAGACAAAACGACGTCCAAGTGCTCCCGGTGTTCCTTCCTAGATTGACTCTAGCAAATAGACAGTCTTGAAGAACTTTCTCCGTCAGACGCTGGAATGTCTGACTTGCATTCTTCATACCAAAAGGCATACATAAGAATTCATGCGATCCTCCTCCATGGAATCGCACTGCTGTGAGCGGTACAGATTCTGCCTCCATAGATACTTGATAGTACGCCTTCTACAGATCTAACGTTGTATATACGTCATACCCCATTATATCCCTAAGAAAAGTACTCTGGTTTGGTAGAGGATACGAATCACCTTTCGTAACCGAATTCAATAGACGATAGTTACCACAAACCCTCCATTGACCTGGTTCAGGTTTTAGAACAACCACTATTGGACATGCAAAGTTGGAATTTTAGCGTCTACAAATTCCTTCTTCTCTCAAACGCTTATGTTGTGCTAACAGTTGAGTGTTCGGCGAACAAGGTAGTGGTTCCACCAACTCGATTTTGTGTTCTATGCCTGTTTTTAAACTTTTTCGTTTAGCATTGAATGGCAGAAACACGGCCAGATGTTTATCGATGACATCCACCAAGTCATCGGCGACTACGGGTCTGGGTAGTCTCACTGACCTAACTACTGAGGTCCCAGTCTCAGCATAAGTCACTATCCAAGTGCCTTTTCCAATGGTTCTAGATTTGGGATCTAAAGCGAGATTAAAATGAATCAAAAAGTCCATCCCAATGATGTTATCCTATATATCAGCGACCAGAAAATTCCACTAAATGGAGATTTCTGCCCCAATGTCACTGACAATTCTTTAACTCCTTTAACCTCAATTGGACTTCCATTAGCAGGCCATAGTTAATAATCGATTGTGGGGCTATCTATTTCCACCACATCGGAATGAACTATGCTCACCTTTGCACCCGTGTCTATTAAGAAGATTAACCCGCTAAGTTCATATGTTATAACGAACTTATTTTTGCTATAACCAACAACATCTTTGAGATTTCCTTCCAGCCGAAATCTAACAAATTTATGGACTGCATTACCGCGCACTTCTTCTATCGAAGCTTCCGAACTTAACTTCGATGATTTTAGTATGCCTCGAATATGCATACCTTGGAGCCTTTCATGCGCAACTCCCCCTACGGCTCCTATTAGCGGGGGCTTTTCTAGTTTTCCGGCAGCTTAGACCAGGCTACAGGAAGACTATTTCCTTTCCATCGTGGACCACCCAACTTTGGAGACGTGCATTCCCCCTCCTGACATTTTCCAAACGGCGTATTTACGATGCGAAATGCACCACTCGCGTGGTCCTTGTACACCCTCACGCGATTCGCCTCTCCAATGCTTGGAATTTGAATTTTGACTCCGAGAATTTACCCTACCTCTGTTGGAACTTTCCTTATTGTTTTTTATCCAACCCACATCCCTGCGGAGGGTACTTAATTCATTCTCTACGGTCAGGAGTCTCTCTGAGAGATGTCTGAGTTGCTGCTCCAGGCGTGAATCTGCGGTTACTGCATACACCTTAGGTTCCACCTGACGATACACTTTGTCCAACCCTTTGAGCTTCTTGGGCCACTCTAGTTCCAATGTATCAAATACATCCAAGGTGGCTCTTAGTCTAGCAGGCAATTCTGCTACAAATATACTATTTATAACTTCCTCAGATATATCAAGCCCGATGGATTTTGAAATAAGTCTGTCATAAAAATCAGATGGAAGTAGATTTCCCAACTTTTCCTGACGTAATAAGTCAGTCATCCGTTCAATCCTCTCGGGTTGATATCGTCCATGGAGTTTTTGGACTAGAAGCTCAAATGCATTTTCTGGTTCGTTCTCAGTAACAAAATTCCTGAGACTAAATAGATTAATTTTTTAACGGCTCAGGTAAGCACCACCAGGCCGAGGCAAACCTTTCTATATGGTCGGTCATCCTTTTTAGTTTAAAATAACATTTTGCTTCTTCAACACATTCATAATGGTTGTCTGGTCTGTACATATAAAGCTTGACATTGCTATCCATAGAATTGCGGCAAAAGCGATCATCTACATCATATCTTTCCGCATAGAGGATCCTGGCGCGGTCGCCATTTTTTGTAGAGGCCCTTTGGTCACTATCATAAGAGAGTCTCTTGGATGCCAGGCCCGGAAAATACATATATGCAGAATGATCAGCTGATTTGGAACACTTAAGTTCCTCCGAACTATCTTTTAAACTACAATCCTTAAGTCCACTTGCTAACTGCTTTGTACCCTTAAGATTTAATAAACCAGCCATAATAATATTAAATTATTTGCAATATATATTATATTAATTAAGCTTACCAGGATGCGCTGACATTCACGGTTTACAGAACCAGATGAGGATTAACCTTAAAACAAATATCCACATCAATTACCTGAAGCAAATTTAATAAAACAATAATTGATTGCGCGGGTGGTGGTAACAATTCTTTAAATCAAGTTTGCGAGCCTGAAGTAAACACCAATCCCATTGTATTTAACCAGTCGTCGAACAACATAACAAAACTACCGCCAGCCGCAACGCACTGGCGCGTTTCGACCTTCCATGATCATCATCAGAGTACGACGGCAAACTGACAAGCGAGGATCAAACCGCATTGAATATATATGGCAATCAAATTTAGATATGCAGCTCTCACCTCTAGCAGTCTCGCATACATTGAACTTGACTGGAAATGTCGGCTGCACAATTTCTATACAGTCACGAACATTAACTGTTTGCAGCTTTCGCCACATATACACATATAAGCAATACAATAAAACAATAATTGATTGCGCGGGTGGTGGTAACAATTCTTTAAATCAAGTTTGCGAGCTTGAAGTAAACACCAATCCCATTGTATTTAACCAGTCGTCGAACAACATAACAAAACTACCGCCAGCCGCAACGCACTGACGCGTTTCGACCTTCCATGATCATCATCAGAGTACGACGGCAAACTGACTATCGAGGATCAAACCGCATTGAATATATATGGCAATCAAATTTAGATATGCGGCTCTCACCTCTAGCAGTCTCGCATAAATTGAACTTGACTGGAAATATCGGCTGCACAATTTCCATACAGTCACGAACATTAACTGTTTGCAGCTTTCGCCACATATAAACAATGGGATTGGTGTTTACGTCAAGCTCGTGTAACGACACAAATCAATCGCCGACATATTGCGTAAATTAAATTCAAATTTATTTACGTTGCACCAATGAGAAAAAAGCGAAATTGCCGTTTAACCACGTTTAACCACGTTTAACCAATAGTGTGCAAGTAGACATATTGCATGCTATTTAAGCACGGTAATTTACCATGCAAGTCAGTTGGTCGTATCTACGTTCTGCCTCGTGTTACACATGTGCGTGCTGTCGGCTGTCAATACCTACGCTGGATATTGATTTGTTTCACCAACAATTGGCAACATTCGTGACTCACCGTGTTGCACTTCAGCCAGCAAGACGAGCCAATTAATGCAGAACTTCAACACACATGATAACAACAGCAGGAACCACAACCAGAGTCCACCCAAGGAACAGAACATCAACTTACATATATATATATATATATATATATATATATATATATATATATATATATATATATATATATATAACTTACGCGAACGCCGCCAAGGCCCTCTTAAGGGCCCCCATATCAGTAACTAATCTCTATTCAAGCTCCTTAACCGATTTGTAACGTCGTACGGCATTTACTTGAAGCCGGGGCGTTTACACTTGCAAACTTGATTTAAAGAACTGAAGCAAATTTGTTGTTCTTTTCGCTGATAATTAAAAGGACAATCTATAAAAAGATTACATTAATTTATTAGCAAAGATATCGTGGAAGGAACCACACAGTGTTCCGCTTGTACGCTTCAGCAACTCAGGAAAAAAATCTTTTTTTACCTTCGACAAGACAAGTCAAAAACTTCGACAATATAAACAAAAGAACTTCCAAAAAAATTTACAATATTTAAAAAAAATACAATATTGTTTTACGAAACCAGCGATAACATCAAATGTCAAAAATAAAATTGATTTATTTTTATATGAGGAGTTAATTGATGTCCAATAATTAAATTAACCTCCACACTTGAAAACAAATATCTAAGTCGCTTACTTTAAGCAAATTCGAGATCTTTCCCAATAACGCGTATTAAGAACTCGAATAAGTAATGCTTCAATACTATATTTACAAAGAGTATCAAATCAGAACCATGCAGCAAAGTGAACCACGATACTCAAAATCTCCACCAGACTCTATTATAATCATTCGTAGAGACAAGTCAGAAACTTATACAATATGTAAAAAAGAAAATTTCAAAAAAAATACAATTTTTTAAAAAATACTAATAGTTTATTAAATCTGCGATAACACAAATGTCCAAAAAATAAAATTTGATTTATTTTATATGAGAATTTATTTGATGTCCAATAAATTAATTAGCCTCCACACACACTCATGTTTAAGATGTTTACTCAAAAATCAGGAAGTCCTCATTCTTCGATTTATTGATGACCCTTTCAGAACGAGTTTCAACATGTAGTGTTGGTAATTCACTAGGTATCACTTTCATATTGCATTGATCTCTGTCCTCAATTGTCTTGTTTTTAATCTTTACTTCTTTTTCACATTTATCTGGCTCTTTCATTTTCTCGCACATTTTCGAGTCATATCTCGCCCTAGCTTTTTATACTTCGATGGATATCGTTCCTCTGTCTCCTCCTCCGTCCATGTAAACTGTAGAATGCAACGAGCTGGTGCCACACATTCTATTGTACCATTTACTTCTCTAAATGCATTTTTATCAATCATATGATTGACTTTAAATGGCTCCAGATAGAATGGTGTCAGGCAATTCTGTCTGTTCTTCTTAGTCATGTATACATGGGATGCCGGCTTTATATCTGAAGATACATAGCATTTAGACCTTGAACTTCGAGTTTTGGTTGGAGGTAAATGACTCATTTTCTTACTCAATGCTCTAACAAACCAACCTACTGAACAAAAGGCCCAATCAAGACAACTTGGAGCTTCTATTAAAAGACACCCAGGTAATCTCAATGGCTCTCCACAAACAAGTTCTGCTATGGATGTTCATAACTGAGCTTTATATCTGTTTCGCATTGCCAACAAAACTATGAGCAAATCATATATCCAACTAGAACATCCAGTGCAGCATAATGCATCCTTCAACTCCCTGTGCAGTCTCTCAATCAACTCATTAGCTTTGGGATTATATACACATGTGTGTATTATTTCTAACCCCATAGAATTCAATGATGTGATAAATAGTTCAAACATAAACTGACTACCACGACCAGTAGTTACATTTACCAATACACCATATCGTGACACCCAATTATGCAAGAACATAAGTAAGATTTCTTCAGTTGTCATATCCCTCAAGATTGCTACGTCAAACTGACGACTGAAAAGATCAACCATCGTAAGTAAATATATCTGACCAGAAATTTCGGTCATTTCTATTATATCAATATGGACATGCATGAAATGACCCGCTGGTATACCAATCCTTTTAACTTCAGTTTTAGTATGACGCCAAACATTACAAGTTTGACACCGGGCATATGTCTTTACCCAAGCTCTTGTGTCTTTAGACATCTTAGGCCATACATATCCATCAGTGATCATCCTGATATTTGCCTTAGTAGAAGGATGGCTAAATTCATTCAGCTTTTGAATTACCTTATACCTTGATTCTAACGGTACATAGGGTTTGGTTGTCTACTGAAGATTTTACATAGTAACCATTTATCTTTAATCTTCTTGCGTATATACGAGGACATATTCGTCAACACAGCTACTTATGGATCGACGCATTTTGCTTCCATCATTTGCCCGACAGAATCATCAGAAAATGCAACAGAGCATACGAGTAAATCCGAACGAATCATTTCTTCATCTGATGCGTCAGGTCTACTGAGAGTATCTGCCACCAGATTCTCTTTTCCTGAAATTTGAGTAATGGTCGAGTTATTTGTGAATTAATCCGCAGAGAATAATTAAGCCTATTATTTTTCTCTAGGATACTTGTCAACTTTTACTTTACATTACTGCGGCTGACTTCTTTTGGAGGATAAGCCGGCTCCTGGAGTTTCTTGGGAATTTGGTACAAGTGGTGTCCCTTCACCACTCAGCTTTTTGATCGAGGACGCACCTCTAGCCTTTGCACATCCAAGCGCAGTCTGCAAAAAACAGCAGTAAGTTGCATGGTTGCCGGTGGCTGTTGAGAGCTCATTCGCCATTCGGAAGTACGGGGTACTGTCCAGGAGTTCATGTAATCCTGTGGCTGTTGAACCCTTTTGTGGCGGGGAACACACGCCGAGTCATGGTGCCGTCGTCGGGCTCATGTGGTATTTTATAGGAGATCTGATTGCCGGTCGGAAATCCACCACGCCCTGGTGACACCACCGCCATAGCCTCGTTAGCCCATGTACGATCGGCTATCGAGACATGGTTGACACCGTCGTACCACGTTGAGGAGGGGATGGACTTCACGATTCTAAATCATGAGTACGCACCTTGACCTTCGTACAGACTATTAGTTAATCAGGATGAAACTCCTTCCTAAACAATATTGTTCCAAAAAAGTAAACGGTTAATTTTGAGCTAAAAACAGATCGGAACTAAATGAAACGAAGCCTGTTCGTTGCAGGATATTAAAGCTGTTTCAAGTTAAGGAAAATTATGATGATTTTGTTCACATATTTACGACTGTAGCGCAATATTCTTTGGTTCGTGCGCGTTACTGAAAGTCTTTTTGAAGTGACTAAGTAAAAGAAATGCTGAGCGGGCTTATTCTTCTTTGGATTTGTATTGTCGTATCCATATTTTCTGTAACAGAAGAAGAGCCTTATTTATTCAAACCAGACAAAATGTCCTATGATTCATAGATGAATGGAGGAAAACAGAACTGTACCGCATGGGTCATACTCCTTAACATGGGATTCGTCGTCTCTGGTAGCTTTTCTGTTTTAAATCTTACTGCGGTAATTTCTTGTTGTGTCGTTGTTGTTGTGTCGGTTTAATTAACATGTCGATACAGTCATTTCTGACGTCTAATAATAACTTTTTCGAGTGGTGATCACAGAAAAAGACGATTTTTCGAAAGCCATTAATTGTGCTCAAGAAGTGTACATCTATTACGATCTGAAGTTAAGGGCATACAAATTTTTGTTATAACGCATTTTAATATAGGCCTAAGATTGGGCTGGACACTTATTGCGGGTCACGGGTTTCATTTACATTATATATCTATAGGCAAAACATATTTTCTTCTACCGAGATTTCTACAACTGTTAGCCTGGCAACTGTTGCCTTGGAAAATTGTGCACAATACTATGGAATCCAAAGTATAATTCAATAAGCACTAAGTCCAATAATTTCATCTTTGTGAAGAACTTAATTTTGAGGTTGGAGAAAATTTCGCTCTTTTTCTTAAAAGGGATGGCATATTTTAATATTTAAACATACTTGTCAACGGCTTATGATCAGTTAATATTGTAAACTGATGTCCATCTAGATAGTGCTCGAAATGCAGCTCTGCAGAATAAACCGAAAGTAACTCTTTTCCAAGCGTGTCATATCACTTCTTGCGATCTTGTAGTTTCCGACCATAGAATCCTATCGGCTTGAATATATCATGTGACACTGTCCCTATGGCTACATCGGAAGCATTTGTGACTTAGTTCAATCTACAGGTGCTAATGTGGTAAATTGGCTTAACAGATCTTTGGCCCTCTGGAACTTCTCCATGTCGTCTTGGCTAAAATTAATAGGCCGGGACTTCTTGGTCGTGCTCCGTTCACGCATTAAATGTTGAGATAATGACCACAAAATTCCAGCTAAACCTGGTATAAAACAACGATAATAGCTGACCTTACCTTCTAACGGTTTGATTCCATCCTTGGAAATGGAGTGTCTAAGAAATTTTTCAGTAGAGCAACTAATCCCGCTGTTTTCTGGCTTCATTACTAACCGATAATGTTTCAGCTTAGCTAAAACTATGTCCAAGTGCTCCCAGTGTTACTCCCTAGATTGACTATATATAAAGATGTCATCTATATACAACCTAGCAAACAGACAATCTTGAAGAACTTTCTCCGTCGGACGCTGAAATGTCTGACTTGCATTCTTCAGACAAAAAGGCATGCATAAGAATTCATGCAATCTTCCTCCAGGAAATCGCACTGCTGTGAGCGGTATAGATTCTTCCTCCATAGGTACTTGATAGTACGCTTTCTTCGGATCTTACGTTGTTTAAACCTCATACACCATTATATCACTGAGAAAAGTACTTTTGTTTGGTAGAGGATACGAATCTCCTTTTGTTACCGAGTTCAATAGACGATAGTTACAATAAGCCCTTCATTGATCAGGTTCAGTTTTGGGAACTACCACCATTGAAAATGCAAAGTTGGCATTTGAACGCTAACAAATTCCTTCTTCCCTCGACCGCTTCAATTTTTTAATAGCAATTTGCAGCTTATGTTGTGCTAACGGTTGAGCCTACGGTGAATAGGCTAGTGGTTCCACCAACTTGATTTGGTGTTTTATGCCAGTCTTTAAACCCTTCCGCTTAGCATTGAATGGTTGAAACACGGCCAGGTAATTTTCGATGACATCCACCAAGTCATCGGCAAAGACGTGTCTGGGTAGTCCCACTGACTTAGCTGATGAGGTTACAGTCTCAGCATAAGTCACTATCCAAGTGCCTTGTCTAATGATTCTAGATTTGGGATTTAAAGCGAGGTTAAAATGGACCAAAAATCTATCCCAATGATGTTATCCTTTATATCAGTGACCAGAAAATTCCACGTAAATGGCGATTTCTGCCCCAATGTCACTGACAATTCTTTAACTCCCTTAACCTCACATGGACTTACATTGGCAGCCCATAGTTGTTAATCGAATGTGGGACTATCAATTTCCACCACTTCGGATCGAAATATGCTCACCTCTGCACCTGTGTCTATTAAGAAGTTTAACACACTTTTTTATCCGCTATGACAAACTTATTTTTTCTATAGCCAGCAACCTCTTTGAGATTAGATTTCAGCCAAAATCTCAGAGATTTACGGACTGAATTACAGCGCGTTTTTTCTATCGAAGCTTTCGCACATAACTTTGATGATTTTAAGTTAACTTGAATATACATACTTTGGAACCTTGCATGCGTAACCCCCATATGGCTCCTAAAATCTGGGGTTCTACTACATTTATGGCGACTTACACCAGTCCACAGGACGAGTACTTCCTTTCCATCGAGGACCACCTAACTTTGGAAATGTGAGTCCTTCGCCATGACACTTTCCAAACTCGGCATATTTACGATGCGAAATGCACCACTCTTGTGGTCCTTGAACGCCCTCACGAGATTCGCCTCTCCGATGCTTGGAAGTTGAACTTTGACCCCGAGAATTCACCCTACCTCACTTGGAACATTCCAACTTGGGTTTCATTCAAACCACATCCCGTCGGAAGGTACTTAATTCCTTCTCTACGGTCAGAAGTTTCTCTGAAAGTTGTCTTAGTTACTGTTCAATGCGGGAGTCTGCTGTTACTGAATACACCTTAGGTTCTTTCTGTAGATACACTTTGTCCAATCCTTTGAGCTTCTTTGGCCACTCTAATTCCAATGTATCATAAATATCCAAAGTGGCTCTTAATTTAGCAGACAATTCAGCTACAAATATACTGCTTATTACTTCTTCAGATGGGAGTTGATTTTCCATCTTTTCCTGAAGTAATAAATCAGTCATCCGATCAATCCTCTCGGGTTGATATCGTCCATGAAGCTCTTCTACCAGAAGCTCAAATGCATTTACAGTTTCGTTTTGCGTAAAAAATTATGAATCTAAATTGGTTTTTTTCCACAGACTCTTGTAAACACCACCAGGCTGAAACAAGCATTATTGTACTGTCTGTCATTCTTTTTAGTTTAAAATAAATTTTGCATTCTCGACCCATTCAGAATGCTTGTCTGGTCTGTACATGGTGAGCTTAACGTTGCGGCAAAACGATCATCTAAATCACATCATTCTGCATAGAGGATCCTGGTGATGTCGCCATTTTTTGTAGAGGCCCTTTGTTCACTATCATAAAAGAGCCCCTGAGATGCCGGGCTCGGATAATCTCTATATGCGGCATGATAATCTAATTGGGAACACTTAAATTACTCAGAACTATCTTTTAAACTACATTCCTTAATTCCACCTGCCAATTGCTCTGTATCCTCATTATTTTCCAAACTGGCCATAATAATAAAATTAGATTTCTTGTAATATATATTATTAAAAAAGTGTGCAAAACCAAATACGCGGATATCCTCAGATAACAGAACGATACGGTGGTAACCTTGAAAACTAATATCCACGTCAATTACCTGAAGCAAATTCGAAATCCTTTCCCATAATATGTATTAAGAAATCGGATAAGTAATGCTTCAATACTTTTTTTACAAAGAGTATAAAGTCAGAACCATGCAGCAAAGCGAATCACTTCGGCAATATGTAAAAAAGAAACTTCCAAATAATATTAAAATATTTTTAAAAAACTCAACATTGTTTTATGAAACCAGAGATAACATTAAATGTCCAACAAATAAAATTTGATTTATTTTATAGGAGAAGTTAATTGATGTCCAATAAATTTATTAACATCCACACAATGAGATAGAGGAAGATATTTCCTCCGACAAAAGTAAAGTAACGATTATTGATAAATTTAAACGACTGTGGCTGATAGGAACGAATATCATTAAAAGGAACATATTCGTTTTATTTCTACATTATTCTTTGTTTAAATCATTTGTAGTAAATATACTTTAAATTGTGCGTAATTTGATTTTATCTGAATTATTTTCATGAATGTGTGATTTTTTCTAGACAATTTTCATTGCCATCTCATTTCTTGGTACGATTTTACAAATTTTGATCTTAAAATTATAATCCTGAATAAACGAGTTTTAGCTTTAATATATGCATATTGGGATTGTTCAGGAAAATGTAATTTAATTATTATACTTTTCGCGTTTAATCTCTTTCCAGGTTAAATATTCGGACGCAGTTTTGCGTGAGAACTACAAAGTCCTTAATTTATTACGTGATTAATTATTTTATGTATATTTAGGTGTGATTAACATGGAGGATAATCTTAAATAGCATGGTACAAGAAGTTGTAGGCATGAACCTATTAGATATGGATGAGAAAACAATCTAATCAGACTCCTATGAGCACATTAAGAATGAATCTAAATTGACGTCTGTGGGGCTCTCATCAGTTAATAAGACTAGAGCCTCTACAATATATGGGGACCGCACCAGTCAAAAAATTATCAGTCTACCACTGTGTAAATGCGATAAAAATTCTGTTTGGGTCGGAGATTCCCAAATGCTGTTTAAAGCTTACCTTATTATGAACACTATGGAGACATTTGCTGCCGCATGTATGGGTCCAACAGAGAATTTCAGAAGCTCATTCGATAATTTTAGAACCAAATCAGAAGAAGGAGAACCACACAATGCCTTTGAGTTGCAAATGGCCAAAATTCACCAAAGATATCATTCCGGAAGTTTGGCACAAATGTGCGAATTTTCGCGCCTAGAGAAGATGGGGCGTCAACTTCAAACAGAATTTATGAACAGCTTTGTGCAACAGCTTCCATATTGAATATTTCTCGAGATGTCGTGAACTTTATTTTTACAGCTAAGCTAACATCCAGGCTTAGAACGATATAAGACTTTTATGAGACGACGAATGTTGATTGGCCAAACTAACTCAGAGAGCTAGATGTTGTGTACAAACTGCAGAAATCACAAGAACATGCTGTAACAGCAGACTCAGCCATGTTGCAAAAAACAGAGTAGATACATAAAATGTTTGGACATTATAGGAAACATGCGCAACCTAAGTCACGAATATGAATCACAAAATTGATGATATTTCGAGAATTAATTTTCAACCTTATTTTAAGAATAGAGATTTTATGTGTCGACGGAGTTAACCGCGTCAACGCTTCGATGGGCCGAGCTGATGGTGTAAGGCACATTTTGAATATAGATGAAGAGCTAAGTGCCAAGAAGAGGGCTGCATATACCCCTGTTTAAGTGAACCGAGATGGAAACGAAACACCAAACCAGTAAACTGGAATCCCTCACCGGGAAAAGCACAAAACCACCGCTAGTATGAGACGTATGGGGGTTTCCGTTACGAATGCTCCTTAATATGTCTATAAAAGGCATACATAACGCAAAATAAAAATGTGTGACAATATAGAAGATCACCGAGACAGACGATAAGTATTTAGATTATGTTTAAGTGGAGATCTCGAATACCTTGTTGGCTTATCACGCAATAAATTCATTATTAGAGATGAATTGACTGGTCTGTAGTTTTTCATAGACACGGGTGCATTAAGCACAGGTAGTTCCGATGTAGTGCAAGCAGACTACTAACTATGGGCCGCCAATGGTAGTCTTGTAGGATTTGAACTTTCGATAACTTTGGAATAGAAATCTTTCTTTAGGAGGAATTTTCCGATTGCAGATTCAAGTACCAAAACATTTGGATTAATTACTTGACTTAATTAAATCTGACAATAGATCCAAAAACGAGGACCATCAGAGAAGTCGTGGAGGTGCTAACACACACTAAGTCTGATACTTCAGCAGTTAGATTAGTTTGTTTACCCCGTACCATAGACGCAAGTGACTTTGTCAATATCATCTAGAATCACCTTGCAGTATTTCAACCTTTTAGTGTCAAACGAAATGGATTGTAGAAAGGAATAAAACTTTGTTGCTCTGTCCATCCAAGGCCTAGCCATGTGTTCAACACTAGCAAGATTTTACTGTAACCGAGTTTCACCAATTTCACAAAGAGGAAATTTGTAGGAGGTCAAATTCCTATTTGGCTTCCTCAACTGTGGTGGTACACAAACCTGAACCGGGACAATGGATAGTTTGCGGGAAATATCGTTTATTAAACTCAATGATTAATGGCGACTCTTATCCCCTTTCTAACCAGAAAATTACTCTAAGACGTAATTGGATATGAGGTTTATTCAAATTTAGATACCGATGAAGGAAAGCTCCATACCACTCACTTTTGTCATACTTCCAGTATGAGATCTCATGAATATCTTCAAATGTATTTTTGTTAAAAAGTTCCAGTCAGAAGTTCCAGCGTTTGGCTAAAGAAATCCTACAGAATTGTAATTTTCAAAGGTGTACATAGACGACATAATTATTTTCATTCGATCGCGTGATGAACATCGTAAGCATTTCAAAACGGTTTTGATCAGGCTGGAACAATATAGATTCGTGGTCAAACACAAAGGGAAAAATTGAATGCTCTTCGGTAAAATACCTTGGACATATACTTTACAAAGACGGAATTAAACACTCAAAAGATACAATTCAAGGCATCAATGACGTAATGCAGCCCCGGACCGTGCGTCAGCTGCATAGGTTCTTGGGCGTAATAAGCTATTATCGACGACATATTCCAGGTCTGGCCGGAATTTTAGGATCGCTAACACGTGAGAAGAGGACGACCAAGAAATCATAGCCTATCATATTGAGTCGGGAAGACCGAGAAAAATTTCTTTGGGCTCAGGAAATGCTAAGTGACATAAACATTCGAGCAATTGTAGAAGGGATTAAGCCGTTTCAGCTAATCGCAGATGCTTCAGATGTTGCAATAGGAGCAGTGTTTCAGCAAAGAGACAATACCATATTAAGATGAATTGAGTTTAATAGCCGAAAGCTTAATGACCGAGAAAAACGGCTTGATAATTTTGGTAAGGATTTATATTTAGGGCATTATTTAAACGGTCATCTGTTCAAGTTATAGACAGATCACAAGTCGTTGATAAGTGAACATCGTAATACCGCAAGTCTTAATTATTCTCGCAGGGTGAATTCGAAGATTAACATATTAGAAAAGTTTGACTAGACTGTCTCTCATATTGCTGTTAAAGATATTCTGGTAGTAGGTGCACTTAGCAGACCGAATGAAGCAGACATCCAGCTGATATTTCAAGATTCATTGAAGAATCTAGTTGATTCTCCCTAAAATTTAGTCAAGCAAATCGAGTAGACTAAGAGACCCAGCTCTGCTCTCAAACTTCTGAATGGCGAGTGGTTGTTATGCAAAATATTCTGAGACAAAACGCGACCATATGTGCCGTTGGAGTAACGCGCAAAAATAATTCAACAAATACACGTTTTAGGACATCTATCCGTTAAGGCCACTATTCGACTGATTACTGATAGATACGTATGGCCACATATTTCTGAAGCATGCGGGATTTGTTACGAGTGTGTGTCAAGTGTCAAACCTGTAAGTTGTGGATACATATTAGAACAGAGATACGGAATATTTGGATACCAACCCGGCGGTTCAGAAAAATAGATAAAGACATTGTCGAGATTTCCGAAGTTAACGGTCAAAAGTATTTACAAAATATATTTGATCGTTCTTGTCGTCATTTTGAAGTGGCGATTTTGAAGGATATGACAGCGTATGAAGTCTTGTTCAAGTTCCTAAATATTTGATTTTTTCGTTATGGTGCTCCGGTAAGGGTCTCTAGTGATTTGTCACAGCTTTTAATAAGATCGCTCAATATCGTGGAAATAAATTTATTTCATTCTAGTGCATACAGTCCACGTGCAAATGGGTTTGTTGAAAGGCTGCGTCGTGAATTGTAAGTTATGCTGAGGTGTTTTTGTTGAATAAGCTGGGAAGTAGTATTGCTTGTCATAAACAACAGATATAAGGCACAAATCGTAACTTCAATAGCAGAGTTGTTATATGGAGAATCATTAAGTCTGCCTGGAGATCTTCTAATAGACACTCCAAGTAGTCTTGATTTGACTTCTTATTGCATAGATTGGTTTGTTGGAGCACTAAGAGGCAAGATGTATCGTTTAGCTCGAACAAATAAACACTGAGTGCTATTTGTCCTCCGATTTAAGATCAGCATCGCCTGACTTCACCTTACAAAGTACAGTTTAAAGTCAAGAGAATGACTGTCAAAAATATCATCATAGAAGTAAATGTCATGAAGAATTTCGTTACTTTGGATCGTTGCATTCTTCAGTTTATTTGGATTGACGATGATATTGTAGAACTAGATTAGTTAGAGGACCAGCCTTTTATGGAAGAGTCTGATTTTTGCAATTCCACCACGCAGGCACAAAGTCAAACAAGAAATTCTCATATGACGCATTGTTCACTTCATTGACATCATGCTCAACCAAGTAAGTAGGTCATCACGCTCCATCGACGTCATACGAACCAGCAGCATAAGTGACAAATAAGCAATGTACAACGTCGACGTCAAGTGCACCCGTATGCACACTTGCTCAGGAAGAGTTCTAAGTCAGGCGATGAACAAGGATTACGTATATTACTGGACGCATTTTTTGTAAATGTGGTGTATCAAGAGAAGGATAATTCTGACAAAAATAAAGCAATAATGATTGATAAATTGAAACCAACGTGGCTGAATGGAACGAATATCATTAGAAAAGGAAATATTCGTTTAATTTATAGAACATTCTTTGTTTAAATCCTTTGCAATATATACTTTTGAATTGTGCGCAATTTGGTTTTTTTCTGCATTTTGTGCCAGATTTCGTGATTTTCTCTAACAAGTTTTAATTGAAATTTAATTTCTCGGTTTGGTTTTACAAATTTTAATCTTCGCAATATAATCCTCAATAAACGAGTTTCAATGTCCATTTGTGCATATTGAGATCGTTCAGGAAGAGGCAATAAAACTATTTTGTTTTTCGAGTCTAATTTCTTTCCAGATTATGTTATAGACAGGTGTAGTCTTGCTTAAGAAATGCACAGTCCTTGGCCTATTACTTGATTAATTAATTATATACATTTAGGTTTGATTAACATGGCGGTTAATCTTAAATTTGAATACAATGTATGCATGGTACAGGGATTAGTGGGCATGAATTTAATAGATATGGATAAAAGACTCCTTGGTATATCGATTGATAACCTACTTCAATTACCTTTAAATTTTATGAATGTGCTCTGCAATTTTATAAATAGAATTTTGAAGAATGGGAAATTATCAATCGATATACTAACAATAGTAGCTAAACCTTTGCCAAAAGTAAGTAAGCCAACGTGTGCCAGTGATTATAGATTATAGATTAATCTCTATTATCCCTTCGTTTTTTAATATAATAGAACGATTGATACTTGATCATTTAGAACGTATGCTGCCGGCTGATTTCGATATATGCCAACATGGCTTTACGAAAGACAGGTCGACAACTACTAATATGCTCTCTATGTGGAAACATGTAATTACATTAGATGAGAAAAAGTTAGATGCATTAATTGTATTCATAGATATCTCAAAAGCTTTTGACTCTATATCTTTTGATGCTATTTTGAATGCGATTAATTTATTGAATATTGATCCGAATATTTTTAGATTACTTAGATACTATTTATATAATCGAAGAATGAGTATTCAAGTAAACGATTTGATATCTAAATTGAAAAGGGTAACAAGTGGAATTCCACAGGGATAAAGTTTGGGGCCAAATTTATTTAAAATTGTATTTGCACATTTGGAAACTAAGATCCCTAACGGTCGAGTTTGCAAATTCGCTGATGATTTGAAAATAATCTTTCCAATTGATCCAAATAATGTCGAATTCTCCAAAAATAATGTGACACTAGATTTGTATGATTTAAGTAGATATTTTTTAACACTAGGGCTGAGAATAAACAGTAAAAAGACGAGAGCTTTAAAAATAGTTAACAGAACAGATTTTAATTATGTTTATTTTCATGATGCTGAGATTAATGATGTTTTTGAGATTAAACTCATGCAAGAAATGAAGGATTTAGGCATAAATATTCATTGTTCGGCTTCTGCTGAGAGACATATTGAAAGCATAGTAGGCAGTGCCAAGAACAGATGGGCATTAATAAATAGAAATATTATATCGCATGAAATAAAATTTAAAATGTGTATAATATGGATTAATCCGATACTAGAATATACTGCCGCTACTTGGAATCCCTTAACAAAAGGTTTGTCTAATAAGATAGAAGCTGTACAAAGAAAAGTTGTGAAACAAATTAGTCCTATCTCCTGCACTATATACGCCACTAGATTACAGTTTGTATCACTGCATCCTTTATGGTTTCGGAGAATGTGCTATTGCATAAAAGTTTTCCATTTGAACCAGTGGTCTGGTGCCTATATGAATCCCATAAGAAAGAGTCATGAAATTGGAACTAGATCTGGTCATTTTGCAATATCTCCACCATTGGTGGGGAATGTTGCGAGCAAGCTATTCTCTTTTTCAAAAATTTACAAAATTTACAATCAATTGCCAAAGGTGCTTAGATAAACGCCTCCAACTAAAATGTCTTTTAAATTTTATCTATCGAACTAGAAAAAGTGTTTAATCCTGCTGATATTTTTAATTTTAATTATGATAATACTTTCTCATGGTTAAATAAAAGACAGGATTAATTGTTTTTCAGCAACATAATTTCTCGAGATTCTATCTTCAAATTTTGTATTATTAAAACTGAAATGTTATGCATTATATCATCTTGTTAATCAACAATGCACACAATCAATTATTAGTCATGGTTCCCTTTTTTTACAAATGTTATACTCGAATTATAACTTAATTTTTTTAATTTTGATGAAGAATCTATCACTGTTTACAGCTGATCTTTCTGATGCTGATAAATTGTACAGTACAACTAATTGCACATATATATGTGATGTGATATCTTTTTATATTGTACATTTTCTAATTTTATTATTTGATGGAACATGTGTGGTTTGAATCCAAATAAAGATATTCTATTCTATTCTATTCTATAAGCTAACTAAGACTTTGCGTCTATCGGACTCTCATCAGAAAATTTGACTGGAACCTCTAAAATGGTATCTAAACACAACTATACATGGCTCACGCAAGTCAGGACAAATTATAAAAAATGAAGAAAAGCTCGCTGTTTTAATACAGACAATGAATTTTTTAGAAACTACTGAAATATTTTAAAATAATGTTCACCATGCAATATTTGTATAAAGAATCTGCGAAAAATTGAAGCTGAAAATGAAAACTGATAATTTATTTTCATATAAAGAGTTACAGACCTATAATTCTATTCTTTGAAGAGCTTTTTGAAGCACCCTGTTACCCCACTGCACTGGCCGTTCTAGAGGAGCAGTGCATGGGTTTTGCTGATGCTTATATGTCGTATTCGTCGGAGCTGGAGTCCTTATATACTGACTTTGCTTCCAGGCCACTGGCTGTTGCCTTCTGTCGCGGAACTGCTTATTATGCCGCGAAGAATTCCAATACGGTATGTCGCTCCTGTCAGATGTCGTAACTGGACCCATGCGTGGAGATGCAGCTGCCACTTTGTTTGTCATTATGGCCGAACTTTGAAGAGCCTGAAGTCTCTCTTCAAGGCCTCCCTGGGCGCTGGATATTTCACCGTATCTGGTAGGATCCAGCAGCATGAACATGATGGCCTCATGTGGTTGCAAGCCGGATAAAGACTCGGTAAGCTTCGAGAACCACCGCTTGATACGTGCCATGGTATCCATGGGCATCTCACCCATTAATGGTTTCAGGCTGTATAATTCTAAGAACACTTCCTGAGGCCTAGCCCGGAAATGATCCAACACGCGTCTTTTGTATTCTTCATACGTGAGGTCAACCGGCAATTCCAATCGGACTGCTACTGTCCGGTCCACTAATTCCTGGACAGCTACACGCACAATAGGTGCTTCTAATGTAAATTCTTGGGCTCGAACTGATGCTTCAAATTTTTCGAACCACAACTGTGGCCTTTCCACATCTAGTGGTGCCAACATCGGCTTAAACTCTGATGACGGTCTGAAATAACTCGTCGATTCGGCTGAAAACGCCGGCATATTTCCTCCTGATTCCTCTTCGGCGCGGTCGCCATTGTTTTGTCCACCTATGTTGGATGGTCCACGTACTTGTATGTCTTCCGTATTTATTATTAGTGTATCGTCTAGACGAGCCTTAATTATGCCTAATTCTGCAGTTAAATTATTCATTTGAGAAGTCAATGCCTGAATCAACGTTTCCAACCCATCAGAAGACATATTAAATGTACCACAAATGCTTTATTTTTACTCATCGATTTAATAAAACAAATTTACACATTAATTAATTTATGTTCACTTCAGCTCGAAGTCTGCTTTTCTCATTGGGCTGACTGCTTCATTCTTATACGGGCGCTTCTGCGAGGAATTTCTGTTGAAATAATGTCTGCCCTAGATAAGACCCTTTGTTCATTATTTGTCTTAAAGATGGCCATTGCCACACCTCCCGTTTTGGAATTTGATGGATTATTCTTGCTGCTCTTTTTGTGCAATCTGCATTGATGCAAGATAGGTTATGTCTTTTTCATACGCCACGTCCTAATGGCATTTATAATGTCAGAAATTGCAAGTCTGTACAACCTCAATAGTGTCCATGATTAACTGTTTTTACTTCTTGTTATCTTTTGATATCCGTTGTAGACAGGTCTAGGTATGCAGTTCTCATTTTCAGTTATTTTAATGACTAATTGATTAGTGATTTATTGGACAAGTGAAGTCATACAAATCCACCTCGACTACCAGTTGACATGAAATGCCAGGTAAAATTGGAGGATCCATAGCACTTAGAATTACCACCTGTGGTCTATGTTGGAATCAGATTCGCAATCTGCTTAATTGTGTTTGATACCGATTAGACATAGTCAGTAAATCAATAGGACGATTGTGTACTTGTAGACACTTGCTATGCATGTCCTGTTCATGAGTTCGAGATCTTCCTGGTTTATAAACGTAAACCAGTAGGTAAGACTAAAACGAATATAGAAAATGTTGTTCAAAGGCCTTGATGGATATTGCTGATGATTTGCGTCAGGATGAATAAGGCTGGTAAACGTATAAATCCGATTAATAAATGAAACGATGACGTATGCTTGGATGTATGGCATTAAGAACATTGGCGTAACTCAGGACTAGCTGACTAAGTGACTGTTATGTCCACCTATGTTGGATGGTCCACGTACATGTATGTCGTCAGTGTTTATTATTAGCGTATCGTCCAGACGAGCCTTAATTATGCCTAATTCTGCAGTTAAATTATTCATTTGAGAAGTCAATGCCTGAATCAACGATTCCAACCCACCAGAAGACATTTTAAATGTACTACAAATGCTTTATTTTTACTCAATTATATATAGAATTTTGCTCGCACAACGAGCATCGATTTAATAAAACAAATTTACACATATTAATTAATTTATGTTCACTTCAGCTCGAAGTCTGCTTTTATCATTGGGCTGACTGCTTCATTCTTATACTGGCGCTTCTGCGAGGAATTTCTGTTGAAATAATGTCTGCCCTAGATAAGACCCTTTGTTCATTATTTGTCTTAAAGATGGCTATTGCCACAGTGACAGCGTGCGTAAAATGCAAATAAGATAGCAGGCGTGGGTAATCAGAAAGGCGATAGCAATTACAGGTAGCAAGCATGTTGTTGATTTCACAAATAATGGTTGGGTCTTTTGTGTGGATTCCAAAATAATTTACTATAAACTTGTATTTCAGCCGAGAATAAATTCTCCCTAATTCCGCTGTCAGTGTATTCATTTTTGCGGACAAAACTTTTACTAAGCTTTCCAATCTGTCAGAAGTCAATTTGTTAAACCCAAACGCTTTACATTTAATCATCTTTTTAAAGAACTTTGCTCGTATAAAGCGCATCAATTTAATAGAACATTATAATAATAATATTTATTATTTCATATTGACGACTGCGGCTTAAATGCTGCTTCCATTATTGCTCTGGCTGTTTCATTTTAATTCTTGCACTTCGGCGAGAACTTTCTGTCTTATTCACGTGAGCCTCAGATAGGATCATTGGATAGTTCTCGGCCTCAAATTTTGCTACTGCTACACATCTCCCTCAGGAGTCAGCCTTGACGTCCTAGTTAGACTGGTCGTAGTCCATCGGGAATTTTAACGAAAACTGTTTTATGCTCTGCGTCCACAATGTTCAGTTATACGGACCATCATTGTCAGCCTGTAGTGCCATAGTCTCGACCTTTGCTACCATAACCTTTGTTGAGTGTGTGTTGTTCATCTGGAATAGGCTTGTCGCTATGTTGCGCCCACATATTCAGTTGGCTTTTTTAGGCGCTCATGAATATCCGCTATGAGCAGCTCTTATGGTATCCTGGGATTACGAGTTCACCTTGTAGTGTAGTATGCCCTCATAGACTACAGGTTTCAGAGCGAATCCTGTAGCTGCGGATATTTTAAATCACATGGCTCCTCGGATAAATGAAATTTGTCTCTCCAGGGGCCTCGTGGTTCCACAATCGCAATAAAACATTTATCGTCCGTTGTGCTCGTTCAGACGTCGTGTTTGTATGTGTACGGTGTGTTCCTGCGTGGAAATGTTTTATTTCATGGTCTTTGCACCACTTATTAAAGTTTCTCGACTCAAACAATGCATCCTGCTTAGTAAAAATAAATTGTGATGCAAAAATCGACTAAATCAGCGCTCCTTTAAGCACTTTATAATCTTTTCTGATGCGATTTTCTTCAGTGGTAAACTTATAAACCATGGAAGTCACAAAAGCCACTTCGCCACGAGCAATTTTGTTCACGCTTTCTAATTTTTTGGTTTACGACCCTGATATACAATGCACTGTTTACAAAAGCTACAAATTTCTTTGGACATTCCGGGCCAGTACAACCACGACTGAAATATCCCAATGAGGCGCCCGTTGCCCGGATGTCCCAACGTATCACACCAAAAAGCCATTAATGTTTTTCGTCAAGACTACGCCACAAACCATTGCACTATTTGTCCTTCATTTTGCATCAATAGACCGTTTTGAAGGATCATCTATTTACCTGGCCCGCACACCGCTGTGCAGGTTTTTTATTGAAATATTATTTCTTGGCATATTGCATAATCTACTGTTCATAGGAAAACTTTTTAAATGGTGAAACTAGCACAGCGAAAATTCTGCTGAGCGCAGCGGCAGCCACATTCTTGACAACGAATTGATGTTGAATTATTTCATCGTATTCCTCGATCTCTTCATGGCTCGGTGTACTCGTTTCTTCTTAATACCTAGTGATCGTCACAGCACTAGTGCTATCTGAACTGGAAAGACATCTATATAAAAATCGATGACAAATTAGATAAACTGTCGTAGTGTCCATTGTACGGCCAGTAATTCCTTTTATGTGAGGCATAATTTTACTCCGCCTTAGTTTGTGTGTGACTTATATATTGCACCGGAATTCCATTTGCTCTTAACATTGCTCCTAGGCTAATATCTCGCGCGACTGTAAAAATTGACATACTACCAACCGAGAAAGTCAAAATAGTTGTATCTATTAATTTCTGTTTGCATTTTATAAATGCTTCATGTGCTTCTTTCGTCAAACGAAACAAATTCTTCGGGCTAGTTAACTTCGACAAAGGTTATTGCGCAACCGCCATCTCTTCGAGATATGGTCCATAACAATTCGCCATACTAATAAACCAGCTTTACTGCTTTCTAGTAGTGGGAACTGAATGAACCTTGATAGGCTGTACATTCGAATCTAATGGCGTAAATCCTTCTGCTAATACTGTGTGGCCCTGAATCCGCACTTGCCCACCATCTGAAATTTTCTGGAATAAAATTTAACCTCCATTTAATTGCTTTTGATAACATTTTCTGCATTTTTAAGTCGATAAAATCTTGAATTCTTTTCATTTCTATGTGCACAGTTTGCAAATGACATTGATTGATGGGTTTCCAATTGACCTATTACTATGAATCCGCCCATGAGCTGCTTGTCTTGAAATGACATTGGATCCAGATTTTCCAAATTTTTTCCCGAAATTTTGGGACTTCATTTACAGTTCCATCTTCAGGTTTGAAACCGTACTTACCGGAAAAATAACAACTTCCGGTAAGTGTGGAAACCTTATTAAAGACCGATCTAATTATATTTATTTTAATTCCTAAAGTACTTTTTACTGTCTGCCAGAATATCTGGACTTCATACCTATACTCTTATACTCATATGTAAACACAAAATTATCCACCTAACCCACCCACACAAAAACCTATACAGAAATATTTTTACCCTTATCTAAAGTGACATTTATAGAATAATTATAAACAAACCATATGGATTGACATACACGCCTATCCGCGAGGTCTTGATTTAAAAAAATTACATTTCCGGACGCGTAGAAGGATCAACAAAATTTTATTTTAATTATATTGCAATAAACCTCAAATTCCCGGTTTAACTGATCTCATCCTGTATGCAAAAGGTTATAAAGAGATATCTAATGTGACATTTATGGAATAAATATAAATTTGGAAAACATGAGAAAAAATTGTTCCAAAATCATTTTCAGACAAGCAGCTCATGGGCGGCTTCGTAGTGAATGGACAATCAATCAATGCTAAACACCAAATGTGCCCCTGTATATGAAAAGGTTTCAAGATTTTTCCGACCTACGAATGCTACCAATTGTATCGCACAAGCAAAATGCGGAAAAAAGGCAAGGATAAAAAGCGCTGCGCAAGGTACTATAAAATTTATACATCTTCTGCAGCCAAAAAAGTAATTGGCTTTCAGCAATGACCCAAATAATTACAACATCAACGTAATCTGTTTGACAGGGTTGGTCGGATACGCAAGGTTCTAACATTCTTTGAAATACTTTCGGTGCTTTCTTCAGAAAATTTTTTTACCAAATTGTTTCTTGAATGGTTGCACATTTCGAGCTTCAAATGTTGAATCAGAGCGATTTGCTATCGTATGCATTGAGTTTGTCTTCATTTTGGAATCGTTCCTTCCTTCCGAAGGCATTAACATCGTACTATTAACCACTGGAAATGAAGAACGATCGAATCTTCGTTGACTGGCAACGTTTCGATATGGAATTACCCATATAATCATCAGGCCCTTAATCACACACACAATACAATGCTCACAATAGCAGATTTAGGCAAATGTGATAATCTTGTTTTGAAACAGTTCTATTTATATTTGAACTTTTGACTCACTAATGGTTTCCAGCGAAGAATTGGTCTCACTATCTAAACGCTATATATGCATATCTACGAAAAACATAAATATCTACGTTTATAGATCTAATAGATAGTTATTCAAATATAACTGTAATATAAGCAACAGTTTGAGTCAAATGTCTATAAAGAGAATGTGGTCTCATTCGGACCTATCATGCAGAACAGCTTCCTATTAGAAGGGTTCCCCTTAACTGCTAGCTCATATAGCGAAACCTCAAATTACACCCAACAAATCCAAGTTATTCCGCGTCGTCTTGGCCGTCCACGCCGCGTAACATCTTCCACTAATAAAACCTTCCTCCAGTCTCCAGCGCCAGTCTTAAAACCTTACGTCCAGCCAATATCTTAACCCGTGCAGTGGTTCTAAAACTGTCAATATAAAAGATCCTCACGGCTCCGCGTTCCACCGATATAATCCTTACAGTCTCCTGCTCTTCCAACTATCCCATTGAAGTCGAGGATAGTGAAAACAGCCTCTGGTCAGGTCTGATTAACTCCCACCTCGTCCTGCATTCAAAATCATTATCTCCCACACCCGCCTGACAAAAGCGGAACTAAGAATGTTCAGATCGAAGTTGACTTTTTCATTCTCATTATCAAGCAATAAATCACCATTATCCGCCCTAGGTCACGCACCGGCCGCCATAGAGAAACTCCCGCACGCTTTTTCTCCTAGTCAAACTTTCTTCCCCTGGATCACTTTTCGGCAATTCTAATCAATTACAGATCACTTACTCCCAAACTCAAACAACTGCGAGCATCCATATCCTCAAACGAGCTCGATATGTGCTTTCATGTTGAAATGTGGCTGTCTTCTGCAATACACTGCGACGATAGTTTTCTCATCAATGGTTACACTTATTTCGATGCTGCAGAGCTGTTCGCTGAGGTAGTGGTCTGGCTGCCTATGTCCGAAACGTCTCCCATGCCTAAACGTTTTTCTACATCTTACTCATTAGAATTTGATCCTTTTTATTTCATTTACAGTCTCTAGATCACGACTTTTCTGTTTGCGTTGTCTATATGCCCCTAAATCTCTTAATAATCGACGATTCTCGTGGAACATAAATTATTTCCACCCTTTTGCTCAAAATCCTGTTCAATATATCTTTGTTACTGGCCGCAAACTTTCTCAAGCTAACTGCCACAATTTAACATCAGGAAATCATCCTTCGATTCGGCTCTTTGAGGACAACCTGCAAAATCAATTTTTGCACCTTCCTATCCGCGGAAACAGTCAACTGTATTGTGCTCTCTCCAAAAAATAAGTGACCAGTGTTCAATCTCGGGAGATCTTACCTAATCTCCACCACTGAAAAGTATCCTATTTTATTCATCTTATATCCTCTATCTGCAGGAAGATAATTCAATCATTCAGGCGATTCGCTGCATGGGAATAGTTTAACCGATTTTGTGATGCCGTTAATTGAAAAAAATTAATTCTCCCAGACAATCTCTCCTCGTGTTTTTCCGATGTCAATAACGTATTACTCTCCCACTTTAATTCTGACTGTTATTTTCAACAGATTCGCACGGAAAAAAATTTAAGCACCTTGTTCAATTCGCGCGACAACCTTGCATTTAATTCTAGATTGCGCACCTCTTCAGTTGTTTGTGCTCTTGCACTCCGACCTAGTTTTGGGTTCATTAAACAAGTCATCAACAAACATGCGCTCATCATCGAAAGACTTAATCCAACAATTCCGAGCTCCCGTAAAAATTAGCAATCATCAAAAACCAACTAAAAGTCCAAAACAACAAGCATAAATTTCTTTAAAACAAGTTTGCGAGCTTAAAGTAAAAACCAATCCCATTGTATTTAACCAGTCGTCAAACAACATAACAAAACTACCGCCAGCCGACGACTGGTGAAATACAATGGGATTGGGTTTTTTTACTTCATGCTCGCAAACTTGATTTAAAGAATTGTTACCACCACCCTCGCAATCAATTATTGTTAAAGCATAAATTTCTTTCGATCGGTCGACTCCAGCTTTGTCGACGACTCTAAACCTTCTCGTAGATTCTTACTCCATTTCAAATCCAGCTTGGGATTTGCTCGATAACGGTGACAATGATAATCGGCGTTGTTCCAACATTTTGCATACCAACATTTTTCAAGCAATAAAAGACATTATATCTAAACACCAATATGATCAATACGGTGTCTCTGCCAGTATGATTGCTCTTCTGAGTTGGAACCACTTCTCTCTGGTTGATGATGTTATCAACTGATGTCTGAAAACTACACATATTCCCCTGAAGGGGCTTAACTCGACAATCTCTCCTATCCACAAAATTGGCACATTGGGAATCTCTTCATTCGAGGATCTCCGCCCAATTGCTATCGTGCCTGCTTTCACTAAAATCTTCGACAGGATCTTATATAACTTTATCTACCCTTTCATTAATTCTCTAGATAACAAAATGGATTCTTAAATGGCCACTCTTTTTTCGCTAACTTCATCAGTGTCCTTATCCACTGCTACTCTTCCATCTCTAATGATCACGAATGCACTCTCCTCTTCCTAGATATCTCTAAAGCTTTTGATTCATTATCGTTTTCGGCAAATGAATCCGTCTTATTGAGCAGCGATATTTGCGGCAGTGTCCTCAATCGTATCAGTTGATATCTCTGAAACCGTCACACAACTGTAGAAATCGGAAATAATCACCGTAGGTCAGCCCTTATCCGATGTGGAGTCTCACAGGGTTCAGTACTTGGCCCTTTCATCATAATACTCGCACAGGTGCAGGTTTAGAACAACCTGTTCAAGCTGTTCAAATATGCAGATGACATGGACATAGTAATCAGTAACTCAACAGTGTCCAACGCTTCTTCACTTATTATCACTCAGCTTCTATCTACGTTGCACTCTCATGTCAGCAGAATCGGCCTTGATCTAAATCCCGATAAGACTTGTCTGATGAAACTTATCTCCAACCCATCCTATTCTCCCTTGAATGCACATTGTTCCCTTGATATCGAAATAATTGACGCGGCCAAGCATCTTGGTGAATATTTTTCTAAATCGCTAGACTTCATTCCACATCTTAATCAAAGTACTTCCAAATTATTCAAGTGGGCCCATTTGATCTGCTTCAGAACACAATCTGCAACTCACATTATTTAAAGCCTTTATCCTAACTCTTACCTCATATACTATCAAATTTTACTGCCCCCTCACATTAGCCTCCTCTTACGCCATCGAACAGACTTATTTAGATTTCTAAACTGTTTCTTCCTTCTTAGCCAGAACTATCGGGAGCGCCATCTCCTGGCAAATCTTCTCCCGCTTTGGTTTAACCATCACTTACCAGTCGTCTCTTTCATTCATAAAATCTTAACTTGCCTGTCACGGCCGAATTCTGCTTACCCATGTCACCACTCATTACGCGCATTGCGACTCTTCAACTCAATCTAAACATACTCCCAACATGTTTAACAAAATCCCTTTTTTTTGCCAAAGCCACAAGTGTATTCAACGCACTATGGAAATTAAGCTCCTACCCCAGCACGTGTTTAAGAAAGCGGTTCACATTCACTTCTTTCACAAATTCGTATGGGAGAGCTCTATTTGGACGCGCAACTGGTTATTTCTTCACTCATAATACTTTTTTACTCCTATGCTTTTAGCTAGTTTTGTAGTGCTACGTTTCTTCCTGCTTAGCCTTCTAATTAGACAAGTCGTCTTTAATACCAAAACGTCAAATCTGGAATATACAATACTATTTTTGTTTTACTGCATCCAAGCATTAATTACTCAACCATAAATTGCTTCACTAATTCTCCCCATTTGTTTCAGCAAAACATCGGATACTAGAAAATTTTGCTGGATTATCTCACGGTATCCAACTGATTCTGGTTCTTCCTCGCCACCTTACGGTCAGTGTACACCGCACGCGACACTGATACTTTAACTCTCCACAAACTTTAATCGAATGAGCTTTACCCTAGTCGATACTATCTTAAAGGAAATCGAAAATAACGGCAGAATTCCGACGGTCGAAGCCTGTAGCTGGTCCTTCCTCCCCTTCTAAATCAGTCTCAAATTCGTTCATCCGACGACAGCAAATCCTGTACCGAAACTCGGATTCTTTACGAGTTTTATTCTAGTCGATTCTTAACTAGTCAAACGGAGACTCTTTCACCTCATAAATAACTATCACAAAGTTGATGGAAGCGCTTCACTTTCACAACTCTTACAATCCTTATTGTTAAATACTTTGCTAATCACAATTTCATTCAATTTTACATATCCTAATTTTGATTTGTACTTTCTCATTTCAGTTGTAGTGCCAGTTGTTTGTTGTATCCAAATAAATTTATATATATATATATATATATATATGTAAATATCACATATGTTAATATATATAGATTAATATAAAAATGTTTGTATACCATATATGTTTATATATATACATCAATTTTCATACGGATATATATAAGTCTATATATATGAACGCAACATGTTACGTTACAATTTAAAGACTAGTGCCAGCGGTTAACTATAAATATATTCTATCAGGCAATTTTACTATCTATTTATTACGTTATACACTACTTGTATAGATATATCAAACACATATATATATTTATAAAGCCATAAATATAAATATAAGCAAATGTGAGTGATTAATAAATGCCTACATTGTTCCTTTTCATGATATATATAGTAAATATACCAGTATAACGGCTCAAATCAATTCACCGACATATTGTCTAAATGAAATTCAAATTTTATTTACGCGGTACTAATTAAAAGAAGTGAAATTTGCCGTTAACCAATGTCGTGCGACCTAGCACTTGCACAAGTATATAAGCACGCATTAACCATGCATCATACACACACGCTTGACATTTCTGTCCTGGGCGCTACGTGTGATTGCATTCGCTTTCTCTCTAATTGACTGTTTGCCTACACGGATTTCTGGACTTGCGTTTATCACGCTGTGTCATCTAGACACTTGGACTTTAGTAACGCGAACCTTCTTGATGCTTCAAAACTAGTCATACGTGATCGATTATCAATTATTCTGACATCTACGTGTGCCAGCCACCACAGTGTTGCCATAGATATTCAACAGGACAATTCTGAGCCTTCACACAGCAACTAACCTCACTGGTTTCGACAACTCTACTTATCCCGGTGCATCCACAAGAAGAAACTTCAGCCAATCAACCAGAGCCTGTCTGAAGAGTCTAGGAATAGTTCTAGACACTGCAACACTACCAAATTTTCTCGGCATTTTCCGGAGAACGTTAATTACCACCCCGATAAGGACCACCCACAGTAAATGTCTCTCATTATCTTCGGTCTTTAAATGTTTTAGAACGTCGCGCGGCATATACTTGCAGCCTGGGAGATTACAAATTGGCAACCGCGCCAGGATACTGAGAATAGTACTGATTTTAGACGTGTTTTCATATACAAAATCTTCTAGTAAAATTATAATATTTTTAAAAAAATTTTATTATTATCCTGGGGAATTAAAATTGACGGTAGCACACCGAATTATCCTGTTCTTCACCCTGTTTGAGAATGTTTTTAGTCAAGATCATTTGGGGCTTTTTCTTGTTGTGTTTAACAATGACAGCAGATCTTTTGGGAGGTTTTCTGTCATTTAAAATATTTCGCCCCTACGTACAAAATGTGTCAAACTGTGGAACCAGAATTTTCATTTAAATAATGTTGAAACATATATCGTTAATTTTCTGCGTTTGTGTCAAACTGTGGAAACAGTTTTTTGCTAGCGTATTTGTCATAATTTTATAAGACATGTATGTTTTAATTTTTTACGACGCTTCATGCATTTTTATTTTGCTTACTTTGGATATATATAAAATTATTCTTTTAAGATCCCGTAAGATTATTGGAATGTATGGGAGGGAGACGACGAATTATTGTTTATGCGATAGGACTCTGATTTCTTCCCTTTTCCAGATTATGACAGCCATCAAAAACTGTCAAAGGTTTTCGCAAAACTTCCTTCAGAATTGCAGCAAATGGTTTATCAAAAGTTTGAGGCAATTAAGCAACCACCCAATTTCATTTTGGGCATGCAACATCAAATGGAATCCATGCTGGACCCCACAGAAGCAGAACAGATGATAAATAAGTTTGCACTGGTAGACATGTCAAATCTTAGTCCCGTCGAGATTTTAAGGGAACTGCGGAATGTTTGGCATAAAACGAACATTTCAGATCATGAAGCTAAGGTTGTTTTTATTAACAACCACACAGTCATCAAAATTGTTTGCCAAATAGTTCCTCAACTCTCTCTCCATAGATGACTTATCAGAAGGATGCGAGTTAGATATTATGGTTTAAGAACCTAATTGGTCCTTCTCCGCAGGATGATAGGATCACTTCCTTAAAGACAACAATAGCGAATATGGCTAGATGGATTAGCCATAGGGAAATCTGAGCCAATTCAACTGAGTGCACGACCTACTTTCCCAACCCAGACACGAAATAACAGTAGGCGGCGATCTAGATCCCCGCAATCGTTTAATAAATATACCCCAAAGAACTGGTGCTATAATCACCAGATTATTTTATTCCTGTCAAGTCTGTCTCCGCCGTTCAAAAGAATTCCTTCATGAGTGCCAATTTGCAAAGTTGACAGGCCAGTCCTCAGAAAATATGCGCATTGGAGTGTCACGATCGGGAGACGTATTTCGCAGTATGTAGAAGCTCGTAATTTCTGCGCGTCAATGGCATCAACTGCGCCACTGGGAAGCAATCTCTTACAATCTGACGTACTCATCAACTCTTTTCGTGCACGCCGAATACGCCACATAGACAGCAAAACTGACAATGGCATCCGCAATGACCAGCCTACCTGTTTGTATGATCCGGAAAAACCCAATGAACTTCTGCATTTTCTGGCCAAGATTTCATTGTTGACACGGGTGCAGCAGTTTCTGTTCTCATGGTTGATTCCATGGCCAAGATGTGCCTAGGCGTTTTACTTGCAACAGCTACAAGGGAACCCATTCCTACTTATGGTTGCCGGCATGGCACACTCAACATAGGTTAAAGGTGTGAATTTACTCACAATTTCGTCATCGCCAAGGTGTCACACAACAAAATAGGCCTTGATTTCCTGTTGAAATATCGGCTTAAAAGATCATTGATCCTTACACCAGATTTGAGCAAAGTTTTTCGACACATGCTTCCGAGCGTTCGAGTAAAAGGTCATTCAACCAAATCCAATGCATTATTTACCAGAGATATCAGCTGTTTCTTTGAAAACACAAGTCGTTGTTTGACCTCAGCAAGTCAGAGCTACGAGTTTCCAACACGAAGCACCATATCGTCACATCAGGTCAACCTATTACACTCAAAATGACAGTTAGCCCGTGATAAGCTGAAAGCTGCCCTAGAAGAATTTTCAATACCATTGGAATGAGGAATCATCAGAACATAGAAAGGTTTATGCGCGTCACCACTGAAATTAATCTCCAGATCAAAAGGATTATACAGAGCCTGTGGAGAATATCGCAGGCTAAATCAGTGACAAAACTCGATGTATATCCTATTCTCAATATAAACAACTTGAAAGAAAAAATCAGCAGTAGCAATTTCTTCTCAGAGATTAACGTCAGTCAAACTTACCATCACGTCCTCGTAGTGCCAGAATATATTTAAAAGACTGCGGTCACCAATTCATTAGGCCTTTTCGAATACATCCACATGTCTATTGGTCTCAAGGGTGCTACTCAGACATTTTAAAGATTCATGGACAACATATTTCGCGACGACGCCGCTTATTTTTGTCATATCTTGATGACATAATGGTTTTCATTCCAGACTTAGAAACTCATTCGAAGCATTTAAGAAATGTCCCCTCACACTTATCTAACCACGGACTCAAGGTCAACTGTGACAAGAAGTAGATTGCAACTACGTCCGTGGATTTCCTAGCGCATAGTCTTACACCACAATTTTTTCAACCTTTGCCATCGAAGGCAAATTCTATCAAGAATATCTAGTCACCAAAGACTGTAAATAAGCCGCTGAAAGAAATGTGCGTCCTTAACTACTATCGCAAGTTCCTTCCCGGCCTACCAAGACAACTTTATCCGTTGTGTAGGCACCTGCGGAATCGAAAATGACTTAGCAAGTAATCCATCATTTTGTAGTCATCTGAAGACGAGGAATTACTCCGTTATGCCACCAAATCGATATAAAATGCTACAACGCTAACGCATTCAGATTTCAAACAAACGTTTCTACTCACTACTGATGCTTCTCTGTTTGCTATTTGGGCTACATTGGAGAAAGAGAATGACAAAGATCAGAAGCATAACAGTTTCTAATTGCGTATTCTGCAACCAGTAGAAACAAGATACGACACTCACGGTTGAGAACGCGTCGCCATCCACGACGCAGTGCGCCACTTTATTAGCATCATTGACAGCAGTAGATTTGTTGTTTACACTGATTATTTACCATTAGTTAAGGTGCTTCGAAACGCAACTTCAACTGTTGCCACATACCCACACATTGTATAAAGACTACTTTCACGTCTGAGAGAATTGCAAATCGAATTCTTTCATGTCGTGGGCGAAGAAAACTTCATTGCAGACGCACTTTGCAGGCCAGATGTCTCGTTACAACCACCTTCGACATCGACATTCACAGTCAATTCCGTGACTCTCAGGGAACCTGCACTAACGTCATCCCTTCTGCGAACAAAACAGCGTGGCTACACTCGCATTCAAATATCTGTAGCCCGTCAGCTCACCAAGTTCTTTTGCCGTCTCTGGGAAGGCTTGCCCGTTGTTTACTTCACAGAAACGCAGCCCAACAAGCCAGTTTTTGCCGACCAGCCTGCAGAGAAATGTTTTCGACTCATTTCATTCAATTTCTCACCCAGAGAGCAAGGCAAATATCAGACTTCTTAAAATCGTTTCTTGGGACTTAGGCTCAGGTAGAAAGTTAAAAGATGTATCTCCGTGTATGCTATTTGCCAAAAAAACATTATCACACGACACACATTCTAAATTGCACCTTTAAGAACTGCATCATCTCTATCCATCATCCAAATCGACATAGTTCGCCTAACAACGGCTCAAGGTTTCAAATACCTTTTAACTATGATTGATAGATTTACAGGATGGCCTGCGGCTTTACCTCTTGACACCATTTCTACAGACGAAGTCACTAACGGTTTTATGTCAGCATGGATAGGCCATTTCGGTGTTCCAAACGAGGTCATTACTGATAGAGGCACTTGCTTCTCATTGGATCGTTTCAACAAAACCCTGCAGTTCATGGGATGCACCTTACGTCAGACGACTGCCTAGCATCCTCAATCTAACGGTATGGTATAAAGAATATATATGGATCTCATAGCTGCAATAGTGTCCACGTCCATCAATGGCAATTGGGTCGTTGCACTACCTTTAGTTCTGCTTGCCATGCGTTCCCGTATTTGTGAATCCATTAAAACGTATGCGTCACAACATTTTTATGGCATGGATCTACGCCTGCCTAGTCAGCTCCCACATCTACTACCCGCACAGGATGACCCACAAGACGAAGCTACCCGCCTCCGACTTCATTTTGGTAATATGTCTGTATAGCAGCCGAGGCTTACGCCTCGTCCAGTCTTCGTTCACCCGCAGCTCCACAGCTGCAAGAGAGTATTCGTTCGCAACGACACTGCTGTTGCATCACTACAACCAAAGAATCGAGGTCCTTACCCGATTTTGCTCAGACAGCCAAAATACTTCATTATCATGCAAGGTGCGACACCTACATCAGTAAGCATAGACAGGTTGAAACAGTTTATCGAACCGCCTGATCCTGAGAACATACAACCTTCTACACACGTCTCAGGCTCTATCTGCCTATAATCTCAACCTAGCAATAGATTGCTTTGCATAACGCATAACTGATATTTTTAACATTAATTTTTCGTTATTCTACGTGTCAAATTTTTAACTTAATGCGCACCACTTGCGCCCTATATCACGCAACGTAACCTCTATGTATCCATAGGATTCATTTTTCTTCTCACACTAACTTGTCTCACGTGGCATATCCAGCTGTTCTTGGTTAACAATTGTGTAACAATTTTTTAACGGTTCTTTGGTATTGTAACGATTCAAAGCAATACGTCGACATAATGCGTAAATTAAATTCAATTCAATTTACGCGGCACCAATGAGAAAAAAATCAAAATTTGCCGTTAACCAATAGTGTGCGAGCAGTCACTCAAGGCTATTTAAGCACAGTGAATTTACCATGCAAGTCAGTAGTCGCGTTTGCCATCTGCTGTGCGTTACTTTCGCCAGCTGTCTGCCATAGTCACCTACGCTGAATTTTGGGCTTGCCTCACACACATTGGCAATTTCAGTCACGCCAATCTTGTTGCTATACTAATAGAGAGACGGAGCAACATCTACAGCTGATCCTTTCAGTGAGCCAGTTACTGCAGAACTTCAACGAGATTACTCAGCTACTCACTCGCCACGGATGTCTAAATCACAACAGAAGGAACAACAACCCAAGTCAACCATAGCTGGTCTCATGTGTCTAGGAGTACTTCTGGACACTGCTACACTAACTGACCTTCTCAGTATTTGCCGAAGAACGCAAGACCGGCCCTAATAAGTGCCCCCCAACAGTACTAACGCAGCCATCCTTGGCACCAAAACTGACTTTTTAACGTCGTACGGCATTTACTTGAAGCTGGAGCGTTTAAAAAATTGGCAACCGTGTCAGGATATTGAGTAACGTACAGTTTTTTAGTCATCAGAAAACTTTTTGTATTAATACAATCGACTTTGTTTCTTTTTCATTTTTTGGGAATACAGTAAATTAACATTTGCGTATATGTTTTACTTTGGTTGTTAATCTCTCTAAAGTCGAGGTTTCTTGGCAGTTTTATTGGGTATATATTTTTTGAAGGAAGGTTTTCTATTCAATAATTTTTGTTCCTACAGACAAAACTGTACATCTTGGTGACCTGTAAAAGAACATTGACTGTACGAAAGTGTAGAACTGACGTGTTTTGTGAAGAAACTAATTTCATCTTTATTCTGCACTCATCTCTCGGCAGATTCAACTGCGGAAAATTCTGTTTCAACTGTGGATGTCATTAGTGGGTAAGCGTTTCGTTTAAAGTCTTTTTTATACATTTTCATATTGCTTACAAATTTATGCGTTTAAGATCCCGTAAGATTATTACAATGTCAGGCCCAATTTTATATATTGATGTTCCTGTTTAGGATGGGGATAGCGAACTATTCTTTATGCGCGTCGACTCCGATTTCTCCCCGTTTCCAGATTATGACAGTCATCAAAATCTGTCAAAGGTTTTTCTTAACTACCTTCTGAATTGCAGCGACGGATTTATCCGAAGCTTGAATCTACCTAATCCCATTTTGGGCCTACAAAAAGAAGTAGAATCCTTGCTGGGTCACACAGAAACTGAACAGATAATAAATAAATACGCGCAGTTAGACATGTCAATCCATGGCATCATTGAGACTTTGCCACAAAGATAGCCAAACGGACAATGCCAGTCGCAGTCACCAGCCTACTTGTTTGCATGACCCGGCCAAACAACCCAACGAACTTCTGAACCTCGTTGATTTCAGAACTGGCAAAGAAATCATCGTAGACACAGGTGCAACAGTCTCAGTTCTCAAGGCTGATTCAATGGCCGAGATGTCGCTAGGCGTTCTATTCGCAACAGCTACACGCGAGCTCATACCTACTTATGGCTGTCGGCAATGTTCGGGTTCACTTTTCGTCGTTACCATTTGATTTTCATGTATATATTTTTACATTGTAACGTATGGCTCACACCGGAGCTAACACTGTCTTTAATGATATGACCAGCTACTTAGAGCTAACGCCTTGTGTAGCAACACTAAATAGTTATCAACTACATATCATGGTACAGACCATTTTCCATGCATATCTTAACTTCCTCAGTTGCAAATATAATTAAATATTATTAAAACAAGCGAAATTTGCCGTTAACCAATGGCGTGCGAGCTTTCGTTTTCACGCGATATAACCTTTGTGCATTCACCATGATTTCTGCTGCGCCCTACGTGTACCTGCTGTCTTCTGTCATACTGACTTTTCACCTACGCTGACTTTTGGACTTGCACCACAAGCAGAGTCAATTAGCCACGCCAATCTTGTTGCTGCATAGCTAGTGAGACAGAACAACATCTTTTCGTAGGACCTCTACGTGTGCTAGTCACCCCGGGGTTATCGCAGATTTTCAACGAAACAATACTCAGCCTTCACACAGTCTCTCGCCGCTGCTGTCAACGCCACAACAGGAGGAACACCAGCCAGTCTTCAGAGCTGGTCTCAAGTGTCTAGGAGTACTTTTAGACACTGCTACCCTATCGGACTTTCTCCGTATTTTCCGAGTGTTGAGGCCCCTAACCTATTCGTGTCTGTAAGCCCCATAGATGCCAGATCGCTGGAAGTCCTAAAATTCACAGTAGAATCTGATAGGCTTATATGGTTATTATCATTGCTTAAGTTCAAGTCCGTTATGTCTTGCACTAACCTTTTCGTGTCCTCGAATTTAATATCGGTATCCATGATCATATGGTATAACAATTAAATCGACACTTACGGTTGGCAAACGGAAGGTGAAAGTTGGAAAGCTGTTCCTTTCAGCAATAATCTGTTTTGGTATGAACGTGACCCCACAATAAAATCAAATATACCTGTTCCAAGGCTCCTCTTCAATGTTATTTTATATCAGAACACAAGGCAATTGATGGAATAATATATTTGATAATGATGTAATCGTTTACTATGGAAAAATGTTAAAATGCAGCAGACCAAAATTACAATACCAGTCAAGGAGCGAGATACTCAAAAACTGAAAATAGCGCACAATTTTAAAATCAAGTATTTAAACAAAGAATGTTCTGGAAAATAAAAAGAAAAAATTCTTTTTAAATAAATTTCGTTACAATCAGCTATGGTGGTTTAAATTTATCAGTCAAGGTTATTTTACATAAGGCGGAGGATTTAACATCCTCTACACCGAGGAAAGAAATTCTGGTTCTAATAAGGGCCCCCAACAGTACTAACGCACAGCTGTTTTGGCACCTCAATATTTTGTAAACATCATACGGCATTTACTTGAAGCTGTGGCGTTTTACACGGGTGCTACACGATTCTTTTTCTCGTGGGATTTAGTGTAACGACACAAATCAATCGCCGACATATTGCGTAAATTAAATTCAAATTTATTTACGTTGCACCAATGAGAAAAAGCAAATTGCCGTTTAACCACGTTTAACCACGTTTAACCAATAGTATGCAAGTACACATATTGCATGCTATTTAAGCACGGTAATTTACCATGCAAGTCAGTTGGTCGTATCTGCGTTCTGCCTCGTGTTACACATGTGCGTGCTGTCGGCTGTCAATAACTACGCTGGATATTGATTTGTTTCACCAACAATTGGCAACATTCGTGACTCACCGTGTTACTCTTCAACCAGCAAGACGAGCCAATTAATGCAGAACTTCAACCAAGTTGTCCACTCGTGATAACAACAGCAGGAACCACAACCAGAGTCCACCCAAGGAACAGAACATCAACTTACATATATATAACTTACGAGAACGCCGCCAAGGCCCTGTTAAGGGCCCCCATATCAGTAACTAATCTCTATTCAGAGCACCTTAACCGAGTTTGTAACGTCGTACGGCATTTACTTGAAGCCGGGGCGTTTACAAAATTGGCGACCGCGCCAGGATATTGATTATTGTTCTGATTTTTTTGGTATAAATAAAATTGACTTCCTTTTTCATCTATTTGGGATAAAAATCGATTAAGATTTGCGTTTTATCTACCGTGATCGTGGTCTTCTGTGAATTTTGTTGGGTATATATATATATATTCGTGGTTTTGGGGGGATATAATAATAATACATCGGCATCAAAGGCCAACGGGGCCTTTGTTCAACTTTTCTACGTACAAAACGGTACCGTACGTACTCGACAGGATCAATTACGGATTTTTGGAAGCAATTCAACTGTGGAAGCCTGTTTTTGGGTAAGCGTTTAGTTAAAGTATATTTATATATTTTCAAATTTCTTATAAATTTATACTTTTAAGATCCTGTAAGATTGTTAAAATGTCGGATCCAATTTTAGATATTGATATTCCTGTTTGGGATGGAGATAATGAGCTATTTTTTATGCGCGTAGACTCCGCTTTCTCCCCGTTTCCTGATTATGACAGTCATCAAAAACTGTCGAAGGTTTTTGCTAAACTACCTTCTAAATTGCAGCGACGGATTTATCCTAAGCTTGAGGCCATTAGGAAGCTACCTAATCCCATTTTGGGCCTAAAAAACGAGGTAGAATCCTTGCTTGGACCCACGGAAACTGAGCAGATAATAAACAAATATGCGCAGTTAGATATGCCAAATCTTGGCCCCATCGAAATACTGAGGGAATTACGGAAACGTTGGTATAAAACCAGCATTTCTGACCATGAGGCTAAGGTTGTTTTTATTAAAAATCTTCCACGAACATTGAAATTCTTTGCTAGAGAGCTTCCCAACACTCTCTCTATAGATGACTTATCTGAGAGATGTGAGTTAGAATATAGGGTTTTTGAACCCAAAGTGAATCCATCATCCTTTTCTTCACCCCCGCAAGATGATAGAATCTCCTCTTTAGAGAGAACAGTGGCGAACATGGCCAAAGTTCTAGAAAGATTGGCCATTACTAAATCCGAGATAAATCAAGTGAATGCTCGACCCAAAATTCGTTTCCAAGTCAAATTATAATGGTAGGCGGCGATCGAGATCTCCGCAATCCTTTAATAAATATGCTCCAAAGAACTGGTGTTATAATCACCAGAAGTTTTTTTTATGCTTGCCAAGTTTGTCTTTGTCGTTCCGAAGAATTTCCGAATGAGTGTCAATTTCCACAGCTGACGGAGAGGACAACAGACCGCAGACACAAGGGTGCATCAGTATCGGGAAACGTCTGGCGCAGGAAGTAGAAGACCGTACTTTCTGCACATCAACAGCATCAACGGCGCTACAGGGAAGAAGCCAACTACAATCCGACATCCCTGTCGACTCTTTTCGTCCACGCCGAATTTTTCACATATAGAACGAAACAGACAATGACGGTCGCAATCACCAGCCTACTTGTTTGCATGACCCGGCCAAACAGCCAAACGAACTTCTGCACATTCTTGATTTCAAAACTGGCGAAGAGTACATCGTAGACACAGGTGCGGCAGTCTCAGTTCTCAAAGGTGATTCAATGGCCGAGATGTCGCTAGGCGTTCTTCTCGCAACAGCTACAGGCGAGCCCATACCAATTTATGGCTGCTAATACCGCACACTCAACATAGGTCTACGACGTGAATTTTCCCACAACTTCATCATTGCCAAGGTCTCACATAATATAATAGGCCTTGATATCCTTCTAAAATTTCGGCTCATTGTTGATCTTGCCAATCAAAAAATCATCGACCCCTCCACCGGACTTCAACAAAGTTTTTAGACACTTGCCTCCAAGCGTTTGGAGCTACAGGTCATTCAGCCAACCCCAGTGCATCATTCAGCAGAGATATCAGCAGCTCTTCGAAAATACAAATCGCTTTTCGATCTTAACAAGTCAGAGCTACGAGTCTCCAACACGATGCATCATATCGTCACAGAAGGATAACCTATTGCACTCAAGAAGCGACCACTGGCTCCTGCTAAGCTGAAAGCTGTCCAAGAAGAATTCTCAAGGCTTTCGGAAGAGGGAATCATCAGACCATCGAAAAGTTCATGGGCGTCACCACTGCACTTAGTCTCAAAATCAAACGGATCGTACAGAGCTGTGGAGACTACCGTAAGCTAAATTCAGTGACAAAATCTGATGCATATCCTATTCCAAATATCAACACTTTACTTGAAAAACTCAACGGCAGCAATTTCTTTTCAGTGATTGACCTCAGACAAGCGTACCATCACATACCGGTAGCACCAGAGGATATCGAGAAAACTGCAGTCATCACTCCATTTGGCCTTTTTGAATATCTTTATATGCCTTTTGGACTTAAGTGTGCTACTCAGACATTTCAAAGATTCATAGACAACATACTTCGCGACGACTCTGCTTATTGTATGTCATATCTAGATGACATTATGGTATTCAGTCCAGATCTAGAATCTCATGCGAAACATCTACGAAATGTCCTCTCACGCTTATCCAACTACGGACTCAAGGTCAACTGTGACAAGACGCAGATTGCAACTTCATCCGTCGACTTCTTAGGGCATCGTATCACGGCCCAAGGTATTCAACCGTTGCCGTCAAAGACGAATTCAATCAAGAATAACAAGTCACCAAGGACTTTGAGCGATTTGCAGAAAATCCTGGGAGTACTAAACTATTATCGCAAATTCCTTCCAGGACTTTCAAAACGACTTTATCCTTTGTGCAGGCACCTGCGGAACCGAAAAGGACTTAGCAAGAATTCCATCATTGCTTGGTCAACCAAAGACGAGGAATTACTTCGACTTGCCATCAACTCGTTAGCAAATGCCACAATGCTAACGCATCCAGAATTCGAAAAGCGATTTCTACTCACGACAGATGCTTCTGAATTCGCTATTGGAGCCACTTTGGAACAAGAGATCGACGGAGTTCGGAAGCCTATCAGTTTCTACTCGCGTACTCTCCAACCAGTAGAAACGAGGTACGACATTTTCGGCCGAGAACTTCTCGCCATCCACGACGCAGTGCGCCATTTATCAGCATCATTGGCAGTAGCAGATTTGTTGTTTTCACAGATCATGCACCACTAGTTAGCGCACTTCTAAACGCAACTTCATCTATCGCCAAGTACCCTGCCAGAGTGGAAAGACAGCTTTCTCGTCTAAGCGAATGGCAATTTGACGTCTTCCACGTCAAGGGCAAACAGAACTTCATTGCAGATGCCCTGTCCAGGCCAGACGTCTCTCTACAACCACCTTCGCCGTCACCATTCACCGTCAACTCCGTGGCACTCAGTGAACCTGCACTAACGCCAACTCTCGTGCGAACTGAACAACGCGGTGACATTCACATTCAAAGATCAATAGCCCGTCACCCAACCAAGTTCATATGCCGTCTGTGGGAAGGTTTACCAATTGTTTACTTCACGGGTACGCAGCCCAACAAGCCAGTTCTGCCGACCAGCCTTCAGAGAAAAGTTTTCGATTCAATTCACTCAATTTATCACCCAGGAAGCCAAGCGACTGTCCGACTCCTTACAGATCGTTTCTGGGGTCACAGACTTAGGCAGAATGTTAAACGATGGGTCTCAGAGTGTGCAATTTGTCAGAAAAACAAGATCACACGACACACTCGTTATAAGTTGCAACATTTTCTATCTACTTCTCGCCTAGCCATCGTCCACATCGACATAGTTCATCTGAAAAAGGTTCAAGGTTTCAGTTACCTTCTAACTATGATCGATATATTTACACGGTGGCCTGCGGCATTACCTCTTGGCACCATTTCTGCAGACGAAGCAACTAACGGTTTTATCTCTGCATGGATATCCAATTACGGTGTTCCCAATGAGGTCATCACGGACAGAGGCACTTGCTTCTCATCTGATCATTTCAAAACCACCTTGTGGTACATGGGATGCATCTTACGCCAGACGACTGCCTACCATCCCCAAGCCAATGGCATGGTAGAGAGAATGCATAGGGAACTCAAAGCAGCTTTAGCATCCTCGTCCATTAATGGCAACTGGGTCGATGCACTACCTTTAGTTCTGTTTGCCATGCGTTCCCGTACTCGTGAATCCATTAAAACGTCTGCGTCACAACTCTTGTATGGCATGGATCTAAGCCTGCCTAGTCAGCTCCCACGTCTACTACCGGCACAAGATGACCCACAAGACGAAGCTACCCGCCTTCGACTTCAATTCGGTAACATGTCCGAACAGCAGCCGAGACACACGCCTCGTCCAGTCTTCGTTCACCCACAGCTCCACATCTGCAAGAGAGTACTCGTTCGCAACAATAATGCTGTTGCACCACTACAACCCAAGTATCGCGGTTCTTACCCGATTTTACTCAGACAGCCAAAATACTTCATCATTATGCAATGTGCTACACCGACATCAGTAAGCATAGACAGGTTGAAACCGTTTATCGAACCACCTGATCCTGAGAGCGTTCAACCTTCTACACACGTCTCAGGCTCCGTCTGCCCACAATCTCAATAACCTGCTTTGTATAACGCGTAATTAATTTTTTTAAAGCATTAACATTAAATGTAAATTTTTTTAACCTTACGTTATTTTTCGTATTTAGAGCTAACGCTTTCGTGTAGCAACACTAAGTAGTGATCAGCTACATATCATGGTACAGGCCACTTTCAATGCATATCTCAACTTTATCAATTGCACAAAGACCACTCTACAAATGTCATGACCACAACGTCGAGCACTCTAGATACCTTTGGTCGTATACAAACACATTGACAACGATCCAACCTGCTTAGGTTTTAACTTAAACCTGGCAAATTCAGAGGCGATTTACCTCGAAATCTTCACACTGCGGCTCCAAAAACTTACACTGCTCTTTTTGCCTCACGTGCTATGACCGTCCACTAGAGCTAACAATTTGTGTAGCAATTCCTAGTGGTTATCTGGCATCATATCATTGTTGAAGCAACCAACAAGCATATTTAAGCCCAGCACTTATTCATCATATTTTTGCTTAACTTGGTTCGAACTCTGTCATGCATTTCTTATCTAGCCTCGCAGAGAGGAATATTTTTTTCTTTTTTAACGACACAAATCAATCGCCGACATATTGTGTAAATTAAATTCAAATTTATTTACGTTGCACCAATGAGAAAAAAGCAAATTGCCGTTTAACCACGTTTAACCACGTTTAACCAATAGTATGCAAGTACACATATTGCATGCTATTTAAGCACGGTAATTTAGCATGCAAGTCAGTTGTGGCATTTGCCTTCTACCTGCTTCACGTGTGTGCGTTCTGTTGGCTGTCAATACGTGTGCGCTCTATCGGCTGTCAATACCTACGCTGGTGATTTGATAGTTTCACCAACAACTAACTACATCCGTGACTCATCTTGTTGCGGGATACCGGAGAGACGAGCCAATTGAATGCAGGACCTGCAGGACACCATCCACAACGCGATCACAGCTCAACCACGGGAGCGACAACTCAACCAGAGTCCACCCAAGGCTCTAGGCCTTCTTCAACCTCAACCAGGCCCTCTTAAGGGCCTCCCATATCAGTAACTAATCTCTATTCAGAGCACCTTAACCGAGTTTGTAACGTCATACGGCATTTACTTGAAGCCGGGGCGTTTACATAATTCTTTTTCTCGTGGGATTTATTGTACCGGCGGGCGGCCTATAATTCTGATTTTATATAATGTTTCGATCTTATCATAGATACGATGGTGTGTGATATTTTCGGTTTTATTAAACTTTTTAAGCTAATTACCATGTTTTATTTTCATTAATCTTGATTATTTTATGCTTAAACGGCCTTGTTAATTAGTCGACCAGTGCGTAATCCTTCGCCTGTAATTTGCTACGAGTTTACTTTATACTTCGGTGAAAAATAAATGCCTTAGTATTTTCTCTTGTAATGACTACATGTCTTAATTGCTTTAATTTTTAGTCGACGTTAACTCACGTTATGCCATCTATATTTAAGTAGGAAATGTTTCTTATCTCAGTATTTTTGTTGCATTTGATCGGGTTCGTCTTGTCAAATTATATCATGTTCCGGCGATTTCGCAAATCTCGTTTAGTTTGATTCTGTCAATGTCTTTTAATATATTACAGTTAAATACTGTTTGTTGCGAAGAACTAATATATATGCAAGTATGTATTAGGTTTTGTGAACCTAGTAACAAATTAGTTCAGTTGTGACCAGAAGGATAAACCAAAGGCAGCATGAACGGAAAGTATAATCTCATGCACATTCGTTTCGTGCTTAGGACGGTACCGTCCTATTATTCCACATTCTTCTACCAAATATATAGTGGTTAAAGGGCGTAATACCGGCTCCTACTGATGAGTCGCCAGTAAGCACGAAACGAATGTGCATGATATTATACTTTCCGTTCATGCTGCCTTTGGTTTATCCTTCTGGTCACAACTGAAATAATTTGTTACTAGGTTCGCAAAACCTAATACATACTTGCATATATATTAGTTCTTCGCAACAAACAGTATTTAACTGTATTATATTGAATTGAATGATGTCATGCTTACCGCGAAATGTGATAACTGATATCGATGAAGTCCAGAGTGTATGGTTTAACTGGAGTAACAGGTGTTCGGAAATTGTTGTAATTCTCAATTTGGGTGAACTTTAGCATAAAGTTATATCCATCAGGGTGGTATCATGTACCGACTCGGAAACCATAGTGTTAGTATCCGGTACTCATCGATTTCAAAAAAAGTATTAGTTACTAACACAATAGCTATAGTGTTAGTATCCTTTACAGACTCGGTATATATATTATATAGTGAGAGTTAGCATTGAAGTCGTATTGTCGTTGACTTTAGATTATGTTAGCTTCACTATTACAGGTTTACACATTCGTCTAGGAGATTGTACCGTCCCATTATTCCACATTCTTCTACCAAATATATAGTGGGTAAAGGGCGTAATACCGGCTCCTACTGATGAGTCGCCAGTAAGCACGAAACGAATGTGCATGAGATTATACTTTCCGTTCATGCTGCCTTTGGTTTATCCTTCTGGTCACAACTGAACTAATTTGTTACTAGATTCGCAAAACCTAATACATACTTGAATGTCTTTTAATGTTGCATTTCTGCATCAATGAGCTGGAAAATCGCAATTTTTATGTGTTTCTCCATGATGTTTTTCATCACAATACAGTAATAACACGTCATATTGTAAAATGACAATATAGTCTTCGGAACTTTTTACTCAAAATGTATTCACATAGTTATAAAAGTTATTTGGTTATGTTATTTTTACGGGGATTACACCTTGTCTGGTTAAACTTTGATATCTGAATTTTTTCATCGCCTTTTAAATTGGCGACATGTTTTTTTATATCTGGATGAGGTTATTTTTATTCACGTTTGTTGCAGAACATGGTGGTTATCCATATGCTACGGCTGAACAAGGTCGACAAGTTGGATTCCCTCAACATGGGCGCGTAAGTTTTGTTATTAATAAATGGTTATAATGAATATGTAACGCTTTCAGACTATGCATTCGATTAGGAATTCCTACCAGTAATCCCGATGTATGTTATATTGATTCTCAATAACATATATTGACGAACAACTATAATGATACATAGAATTGAAGCCTTAAACATAGGTTTTAACCATATACTTCGTGATGCTCTAACGATAAAATGACTTATTCAACTGATCTAATAGATCAGATGTCGATATTGTTTAGCACTCCATATTAGCCGAACCGCAGCAGTCAATGTTGAGTATCATAATAAAATGGTATTTCCTGCGTAGATCGCAAATTGCATTTAAGTTTCATTTTGATACCAACTTTTGTACTTGTGGTGATATTCCTTGGAAGGTATGGCTTATCACGCTCAAACTAAAAGTGTTGCAAGCCACTTTTGATGGGTAAGATTGAAAGGAGATAGTGAATTAAAATTATGTAGTATTTGATTATAAATTTTGTCTATAAGGGCTAACTTGCGTAACAATGCAATTGCAATTTGTATTTTAAGTGAAATACCTTATTGAGAGACCCTTAGTTTTATCCTAGCACGATTAATTAAATTATATAAACTTTAAAGTGCATGCAGTGCATTTTGATCCTAGATTTTCTATAAATTATTTATGCATTACTGTTTGATCCTCGCTGGATAGTTTGCCGTAGCACTTTTATGATGAGCATAGAAGTTCGAAATGTGTCAGTACGTGTGACTGGTGGTAGTTTTGTTATCTTTTGCAGCTAGTTAGATACAATAAGAGAGGTGTCCATATCAATTTCGTAAACTTGATATAATGAATTGTTATCCCCACCCGCGCAATCAATGTTTGTTATATTATTTACTCTATATGTGACAAAGCTGTAAAAAGTTAATATTCGTGATTGCATAGAAATTGTACAGACGGCGTATACTGTCAAGTGGACATAATCTAGTTGATTTTTCTATTCTACGAATTCAGTAGTTATTATGATTGCTTGCCAAATATGATGTGTAAGCAACTCAGATGATGTCCCAGACATCGTTAATTAATTAGGTCGAACGGTAATGAAGTATCGATAAGTGACTGCGTGAATTGGTCGGCCCTTACGTGTCACTTCCATTTTGTTTCCTGGTACTGTTTGTAATAACATAACCAATCGAATACATCTTATCGCAAAACTGTCAAGACGATGGTTGTTATAATAAGTAATCGGCCATGTCTCGGGGTATAAGTAATTTTGGAAATTTTACTTGGCTATCTTTGACTTATAGATTAAAATATGCCAGGTGGTTCAACACTGATTTAAATGACAGCTACATAAATGCCTATACGTCTGCCTTCCTGTCGGAGCTTATGTCTTCTTAATGCTGATGACTTTGGCATGCAACAGGCAAACACAACGTTTTCCCATTTTAATTAGGGTTTTTGTGAAAATACGTCTAGAACTGTGCAAACATGAATATTTTTTTCGGCCTGGTGTAATGTTCGAAGTATTTATATCTGTTAAGATTTTGCGATTGGACTTCTGTACACGAAGGTTTTTTAAAAATTCATTTATGGGTATAAATGTTTTTCATATTTAAATTTTGAATACCACACAAAATTTCTCATTAAATTTGAGATACCGCAATTTATAACGTATGCTTATTATTTTTTATATTGCTCATATTCTTTCAGGAAATATATCAAACCCAACGTCATGCGAACGACGGTCCCAGGATGAACTTTGATGTTTCTCCAATAAAAGAACGTCGGTATATGGACAACTATGACGATTTTAGAAAGTTGTCGCCGGATTTTCGTGGACCAGGATCACCGCCATTACCACCAAGAAGTAATTTTGCCATTTTCGATCAATTGGCCATATTGCATGTGACCTAATTTTCATATTTTTTGGTCATTATTGATACGTGGCAAAGGCTGCAAAAAATTAATATTTGTGATTGCATAGAAATTGTACAGTCGGCATTTACTGTCAACTGTCAAAAATGTGGAAAGGTTTGTGTTGCTTGGTATTATTTGGAGACCGCAAGGATGCTGTCATGCGCACTTAAATATTCTAGATTTTGATGAGACTCTTAGTTTGTAATTTTGCTGCTAGTATTTTGATCTATTTAATAAAATTGATTTTACAGTATTAGATGAGAGTGAGATTTAAGCTAGCAAACTTATATGACTACCAGGAACAGTTGACAGTAGTATGCAGTAATTTATTTGCTATTTACTTGGCATGGTCAATTCAATAAAACTTCACGAACATGACTTAGATGTCAGACATTACTCTGTATAGTTGTTCAACGTAGCATTTGTAGTTGGTATACAAATATAAGCTATATATATATATATATATATATATATATATATATATAACAATGGTTTCTTATTATTATTGCTACCTGATGTCATTATCAGCACAGCCTGAGTTCCAGTTGTTTCGGTCCTTTCAGATATTTCGACAGTCTTTGGCGGCTGCCATCATGGGTTAATTATCCAATTCATCAATTGCAGTAACGATTACCGACATGAAGCCAATCCGCGTCTGTTTATCTTTTACTCTAGTCTAGTGCTTTGGAAAATCGCGCATTCAGTCATAAGTATATTGTTTCTATTTACTGAGCAACGAACTCATATTGCTCTTTAGTTTTGTTTACTCATTAATTTAGTCGATGACTTATCCAGCCGTGATTCTTGATAATATAACAAAATCATCCTCTTTCTTCATACTTTGAAATGGTCTGTATGCCTGTATTTTAGAGTAAATATTTTATTCATTTAATCCTACCTTCACATTTAGTGGATTATGTAATAATCGCTTTGATTTTAATAATGTGTGCGTGTGTGTGCTATAACATTAAGATGGTCCTGACAGGGTCGGTTATCTTGAACGATGCGGAAATGGTTTTGTTGATCATCACCGTGGCGATTTATATTCACCGCCATCTCGTGGAAACCAGTTCATGGATTGTCGTCAACCAGCTATTTGTTCTGATTGGAGAAGTGAACATGCGATCAGAGAAGACATTCCATACTTACCTGAAGTCAGTGGATGGCGAAATAGGGATCCGATAGCAGGTAGGCAAGTGCTTGATTTTCAGATTTGTAAATTTTTCTGTCATTTTCTCTTGCTGATTTTTCAGGCCAGCCAAATTATTTAATAAATTGATATATTAAAATCCGTCCTATTCTATTATTGGATAGACAAATGGTGACCCTGTTCATTAAACACCTATGTGGATATAAATTGCAGTTGCTATTTTGGACAGTTTATACCGACAGTATGCATTCAAAGTTTTATTTAGGAAAATACAAGAATTAGTGGATAGTTAAGATAAGTGAATTTTCACTTTAATGAATGATGGAAAATCGGTATGAATTTGAATTTTACCTTAATTTGCAGCAGCACATTGTTTTGGCGATTAATTGTGTGTTGTTTCTAACTGGATAGCTAAGTCATGCTTGATCGTACGTTGGTCAACCTTTAGTTTTGTGGCTTTTCCTTGTACGAGTGTTTTCTCCATATATTCTGTTGCGTCACATCTATTGAGTTTAGCTCTGTATTCCTCATAGGAGCGCGGATCGTGTAGATTTTGAATCGCACTATCTATCGTTTCGAATGATGTATGTATCTGCTTCTGGTCAAACGAGTAGTCCAGTTTATCTGATTTCTAGATTTTCATCGCTGTTTTTCTACGATAAGGGATTCATGTGTACAGAGTATATATTGATGGTGTGGTTAGCGATAGTGCGACCTATGGAAAATGTTGGTAAATGGGCATAGACGCTTTGTTTTTAATTATGTGACAGATATGCCGTCTCCTGAGATACAGTGTTTCCACAGAAGTCGATTGAATTCATTGTTAATTTTTCATGTTAGTTGATAAAGATGTTCAGATTGATCTGCCCAATAAGAATTACTGCAATCTAGCGGGAGAAATCTGTTAAAAATTAGTGGAGAAATCTCGTTGGTGTGCCCATCGACAAAAAAGTGACGCACTGATGTATATATACGTTGTTTCAGTTGACTCTGCGACATTAAAGGTGGTCACTGCTATTATCCTCATAAGGATTCGGGAGGAGGAAGATATGCGAAATATGCCAATTTGGACTGAATTTCGATCAGGAATGATTTGTGAACCAATTCTTGTACCACCGGTATCAGCAGCCCACTCTTGTTGTTTCTCGGGATTACTTTCTTGTGTGTAATTTTATGTTGAGTTACACCAGATGGATTCTTGTTATAATGGCTCATCGGCATTTATTCGCATTACGACTGGCTCTGGCACTCGACAATTATGTGTCCTACTCCCGCCATGTTTACTAATAATTTCGATGCCTTCTTCGCTGAGGTCACCACAGCGCTCCCTGTAATTGAGATCAGTGATAATGGCTGGCTTGTTGATATCGGATGCGCTGACATGCTGTTGAAGAGGCACCGTTGATAACGATTTTGTTCATTGATGTTATTAGATGTATTTAAATCTATGGAGATACTCAGAACAAGGCGCCTAATTCCACCTGACTCGGCTCATAATAATACTCATCGTAATATAGGACGCCAACTTAAGTGCAGTTTAAAAGTCGATCTCGAAAACTTTTGGACTAGAAAGGCTGAAGAAATGGAAGAAGCTTTCGCGTCAGGTAATAGTCGCTGTTTGTTTCAACTTATCCGCGCAACAGGTCCGAGAAAATTAAAAGTTAGTGAAACTATAAATGATAGTAACGATTTAATAACCGATAAAATAAGTCGTCTTGACAGGTGGGCTGAACATTTTAAAGATCAATTTTCTTGGGCACCCGCGTCAGTTCCGATTCCGAAAGCATGTCTGCATCAACATTGTGGAATGTTAGTCACGAAGAACCATCCGAGTTAGAAGTACGCAATGCAAACCTATTTCTTAAACATCGCAAAGCCGCAGGCCCCGATAATTTGCTTCCAGGATTTTTAAAGGATGACGACGATATAATTTCAGGAGCTTTGACCAAACATTTTTATGCTATATGGAATGAGGAAACCGTACCACTTGATTGCAATGAGTCGACCATCATTCTCATATTCAAAAAAGGCAATCGTAATTCATGCGCTAACCATGGTGGTATAAGTTTGACTCCGGTCGTATCTAGGTTATTTGCTTTGATTATCCTAAGTCGTCTTAGCGCTTCTCTTTTTTTTTAATTTTATAATCGATGCTATTATAAAATAACACTTCCATACATTCAGGATGCAGGTATTAAAGTCCTCGGATGGAAAACTAATCGATCTTGACTATGCGGACGATATCGTACTATTATTCGACAATCGGGATGCTGCCCAGGCCACCTTGAATAGATTAACTAACGTTGTTCCGTCTTTCGGTATGAAATTCGCACCCTCTAAATGTTAGATACTGTTACAAGATCACCCACCATTACTCAATCGTTACGACTGCAGAATGAAGATCTAGACATAGTCGACAGGTTTACATATCTTGGGAGCTCTACCAATAACTTAGGCAATATGTCCGACGAGGTGAGAATACGGATCGCGAAAGTTAGAGTAGCTTTCTCGAGCCTTCGTCATTTATGGATAAACGCGTATATTTCACTTTGCCTTAAAATTCGTGTTTACAATGCATCTGTACGCGCAGTTTTACTATACGCTAGTGAAACTTGGCCTCTTAGAGTTGATGATTTGAAACGCTTACAGGCATTCGATCATCGTTGTTTGAGATGTATAGCACATGTTGGTTACCAACAACGAATAACTAATCTTGACTTCCATATACGTATTTTTGGATCTGCTAATAAGTGCTCCTCGTTAGAAAAAGAAGTAAGGCTCCATCAACTTTGTTGGCTCGGTCACGTTTTGCGTATGCCCTCATTTCGATTGCCCAGTAGAGCTCTGTTTTCTCATCCGGCACCAGATTGCCGTAAGAAACAAGGTAGGCAGATTTTAACATGGCAGAAACAGTTTTCTGTCACTTACATCCGAATCGGGTAGTATAGGACCCACTCGTCTGCCAGGATGAGGTCCTCGTGCGCATCATATTTCTTGGTTAGAAACCTTTAATGATATTGCATCGAATCGAGCTCAGTGGCGATCTTGTTGCAGATGTCTAGTAGAATCATCTTGTAACATTCTTTTCTTAGTAGGGAAAAGTTAGCTGCGAGGTTTGGTTTGTTTATGACGTATAAAGTGAAATTCACAAGGAAGCTGTATTGCTGATGTTGTGGAAAGGTTTTGTTTGCCACATTTCTGTGAGTTATCCTGCTAAATTTACTCATAGTAGCTAGGTATATTTGTTTTCATTTATATACTTTCTTCACTCCTTATGATTATATGCAGTGAAACATTAGTCACTTTTGAGTTTTGTATGGCTGAACATGATGAGAAAATGCTGTTTTGATGACAGAAAAGGAAGACGCATTTTAGGGGCAGTAATTATCCTCCTTAAGTGTTTTCCCGTTAAGGTATGCGGCTGAATGATCATGGGGAACGGCGCCTTGTTTCCCGTCGCCAAGGATCTCGTCCACCTTTGATATCTGATTACACGATACGGTTCGGCTTTGACAGCTATTTTCAGGCTTGTTAGCTTTGCTGCATATGGAAAATTGTGCATACCAATTTGCAATCGCCTGTCTATTTTATTGAGAACTAAGTTCAGGGTCTTCAAGTGAAGTGTAATGCCAGTCCTGTTTTATGCTGCAGATATTTGGAAGATGACGCTTGCTGCCAGCGCATGGACGGCCTTGCTAGTCGCTGTATTCGTTCTATTTTTTTTAGGTTACTGACAACTAAGCGTCAATAAGCAATAATGAAAAAGAAAGTTTAAGTATCAACCAGCACTATACGGCTGTTCCTTGACGTTCTATCGTCATTAAACCTTGTTATGGAGCGTCGATTTTGCTTATTCGGACACTGTTTTAACAAGAATGTTCAATACTGCTCGCCAGGCCACTGAAGAAACTCTTGATGATTGGATGAACCTATATTAGTATTAAGTCAGTACTTTCTTGACAGGATATTATGATTCCTGATATCGGTCTCTTGGTCACGTCGTAATGTATACTCACTAACCGAGAAACAATTTAATTTACGGAATTGCGTGAAAGTTTATCGACCAACAGTATTCAATGAAGTGGTCTGGTTAACTTTGCCTTATTGACATTTTTTCCTCTGGATCCCACTGTGCGGAAGTTCTAGGTCTACGGTTAGTATTGTATTCAGTGCGAAATTGATATATTGCTTGCCGCGGAGAAGTAATATATATGTATTTTAGGTAATGTGTACCTAGTAACAAACTAGTTTAAATGGGACCAGAAGGATATAAAATCGGCATAAATGTTTT